>JAVLUX010000201.1:1837500-1972500 GCA_032164185.1 Moxostoma hubbsi | reverse complement strand
AAGCAGTATGTCCTTTTGTGTTCCACAAAAGGAAGTCAGACATTTTATAAAAAAAGAAATTTGCATGTAAATTATGACAGAATTTTAATTTTCATTATTATTCCAAAGATTTAAACTGTGTATAGAATTACACTGATTACCTGATTTACTCTGAATAGTGCCTCAATTCTTAATGTAAATGAATGACATCTGGATTTTCAGAATCTTCCTTTCAGTTCCGTACAATCAGCAGACCATTCACAAAATTAGGATCTGCTATGTCTGGATACCATACTTTGGCTCCAGATCTTGTTTGAAAAGGCATTTGGTTCAGAGACAGACACAAATGTTTCAACAGGAGGTACCTAAACACCCAGGAAAGGATGCATCCCACTTCAGGAAGCAAAAACAGATTATCCAATTAAATTTAATAGCCATATGTTAGCATTTACTGAAGGAAGTCAGAATCTCTACCACAACACACCCTCCCAGAACGTTATGCCTCAATCTGTTATAATAACGTTTTCTACACATTTCAGTCAATAAATCAATCAAATCTGGATCTGTGATAGCCTCTTCCACCATTTCATTCTCCATTTGTCAGTTATTCTGTTATTAATTAATTTCTCGAGCAGTCACATGCCATTCATGCTTTACGAACAAATCAAATAAGCAGTTTCAACCTTGATCTGCAAAATAGCTGCCACAATTCTGAACATGTGTGGCATTGAATGTAATGACTGGAGCGTGTCGATGTCTAAACAATCCTGATGCCTTTTGTTGGCATGTTTGTGGTGGGACATCTGAGGGAGGAGGGGGGCGGGGGGTGCATTGACAGTCCGCAGCTGTGGAGGTGATGCTGCCATATGTTTACAGTAGGATTTATACTGAGCATGGGCCACTGTATCTAATGTTATTGTCCCTATCCTTTATTGTTTAAAGAGGGACGTGTGCAATCTTGTACTAATTTATTATTTTGAAGTGTGTGTGCAAGTTTTTCCTGTTTGTTCATGTCATTGATGTGTGTGTGTGTGAGAAAGAGCTATACCTCTCATCAACAGCTTTTTAATTGCCTTTTTTCACAGTTCATCTTCATTAATTAGTCTTAACATGCTGATTTGTTCAGTTGTGTCTCTGGCGGTCTCTCTCACCATGGTAACTGAAGTCATGGCATTGTGATTTGAGTGATGCTTATGAGAGCCGGCCCAGTTGACAGGGGTCAGAGGCACACGCACAGACACACTCAAATTATGCTTACGAGAGCACGCTTATAATGTCTTAAAATGCAGTCTCTGTAGGTACAGTAGCTCAGTAGAATTTGGAACAGAACTAATGTCTGTAATATCGATCTGTCATATTCTGCCTGCAGTAGGTACAGTAGCGGTTCTAGCTTGTTTGGTGCTTTGGCTTCAACACACCCCCAAAGTTATTGTTGACTTGTGTATGCCTAAATCTGCCACTGAGTAGGTAGGCTGAATAGGGTAATTTCTCTCATTGAGATCTACTCGCTTGCTCACTGTTCCGAGCTGTCATATCTCTTCTTTGTATTTAATTTTAATGCTTTTATGCTTTCTTACTCCCACACAGTCCATCTCCCATCTCTTTTCCTCAAACTTCAATAGAAAAGCATTAGTACAAGGGTGGCGCATTATGAAGTTTGATGCTATTCGTAACCCTTTAATATAGTGCCATCAAATTAAATTAGCCTGCACGACACTGATTTACTGGCATACTCTGTAATTCCACCAACAACTTTAAAGGAGACCATTCCTGGAGTCTGCTAGTCATTCTTCAATCTCTGTTGGGTGGGAATAATTTATGCTAGGCTACAGGCCTAAAGTTGCCTTGTGGTAAAGTTGGTGTTTCTCTCTCTGTCTGTTTTTCATTTGGGAAGTTTTTTTTTTTTTCCTCTGTAGTGGTATGCTTTAGACATTTTAGCCTTCATTACTGAGAGGAGAAAAGAGGGAAAGACAACAAATTTGACTTCAGAACCTCTGAGGGGAATTGGGGAAGAGGCATTACGAACCAATTCTCTCCATCTGCTGCTTTTTGGGGTGGAAAACTTGAAAAAGTGTTTTCTCTTTCTTTTGTCATTTGAGAGTCTTCTTTCTGGCATTGCGTGAAGAATTTGTTTTTTTTGGGGGTCTTCCATCACACACTTTGCTGGAAAGCCATTTGCATATTTGCCATGCGTAAATACCCACTAAAATATTTTTGGAGTGAAAGCTACGTTGAAATGTGAGAGTAAATCCCCCAAATTATTGTTCAATATGTGTATAAAATATTGGAATCCCTCTATATAAATCATTTTGATTGGTTGACCTAGCGATAACCATTAGGGGTGTAGCATCCATTATAATGTACTGTATCTATGCCCGCCCCCCTCTCTTTTTGGAAAATAATAATAATTTTATTTATCGAATTCTGGTCGCCATGTGAAGAAAATGTAGTCGGTTGCATAAAACAAAAACTATCACCTAGTAGAAGAATTTGAATAGTAATCTATTATGGCTAGCGCTCAATTACCTGCCTTTCAGCAAGAATTGGTTGTACTGTACGTCACCTAATTAACATTAATGAGTAAGGCAGGGATTGTTTATAATTTTCCCCTTTCTTGTTGCCCTGCTGCCCTATCAGTCTAGCTTTCATCAACTTCTTGCACTGTTTTGTTATCGACAAAGTGAAAATGTATAAAAAAATGCTAAATTTGATCGCAAAAGAAATCTTCCCTTAAGCTGTTTCCATACAGAAATGTGTGTATATTGCTAATTGTGTGCCTTTTGCCTCCCCAGATGCCCCTCCCCCATTATTTTTGGTATATTGAGACAATTAATTGAAATTAGCCAGCTTACTGTCATTTTAATTTCACAAATAAATGCAATCAGAAGAGGAATTGCAGTCAAAAGGGAGCTGTTGCCCTACTTATAGCACTGTAATATTGGTCCTGATGTTGCGCCTATTGCAGGTTGCCACCAGTTCTGAAGCGAATCATCATGGCACTGTTCAAGCTGGCAACCTGCACCAAGTAGTATGGGAAACTTTCGGTCTTTGTATAAGTACCATCCATCGATGTGTATATGCTGTGTGCACAGCTATTAATGAAAAACTGATGCGATGTAATATCATGGTTTACACATATGACACATTCCTGATATTCAATATGCTATTTTGATCAATCATCTAATATAAAGCATTGTCATCACAACTGCATTATGTGCCACATATTTTTCAAGCAACTTTTAAAGACCAACTGAAATAGTTCTGATTATAGTCTTGATAAAAGTGTAGAACATTCTGAGAATGTCATTCAGCCGACTTTTTTCGTCTACAGAACATGGTAAGGCTAATTTAAGTTTGTGTAAAGAAAAGGCACGTATATTGGCCTAACAATATAATTTTTTTGTTTGGTAATTTAATTTAATACAGGGCATTTTATGTTCAGGTATGGCATTAAGACCAATCCATAACAGTGCGAGTAATGCTTCACTTACTATAAATTGACTTTCAAGTATGTATACCTCATCGTCATTATTAATACAGGTTAACGATTGGGGTAAATATTGCCATGTGGCACTACATTTTTGCGTTAATGCCAATTTTCTTGACAAAAAGAGTTTCCAAACCAATTTGAATGATCGGCATAGAGTTTATGCACTAGTTAAATGGAAAAATATTATCTCGACACTTGTGAAATTTTTGCAATAATTTTCTTTTCCATCAGCTATATAAGTAAACATTATGATGCACTGCACCTTGTGTAGCAAGAAAAAAAAGCCCTTGGATGGAAACGTTAATGACTCCACAGACAGCGTTTGCGTACAAAGGTACCTCCAGAAACTGGTTTTGCACAGGCTACTGAGGCAGCAAACCTCATTTTGAAATTGAGCATAAGGAATCCTGAATGGAAACACGATATGTGAATTAACTTTCTAAATTCAGCTTAACTGCTGTGGATCTACACGCATTGGATTGTGGGATTTCAGATGCAGCAAAGGATACATCTATGCGATTTTTATATATATATATATATATATATATATATATATATATATATATATATATATATATATATATATATATATATATATAAAAAAAAGCGGTCAGTGTCCAACAGAGAGTTGGGTAACTCCAATTATATGTGGCTGTCAAAATCTGATTTTCTTTTGGGAACAAATTCAGTTGCCGTTCCCGTAAATTACAGAGTTGTGTGTTTACACTGGATTAAGCTTTTAAAAGAGAAGTGATATGGGTTTTTGGATGCAGTATGTACATGGATATGTGATATGTGTTTTTTTTTATTTTTTTTTTTAATTTATTTATTTATTTATTTATTATTTTTTTTAAATCCCCCTTTTTCTCTTTACTTTTTTTTTTCATTGAATTTTAACGTTTCACTCACATTTTGTTTCGAGAAGTTTACTTTCACCTCATCTTGCGTTACAGAAGATTGCTAATCTTCTTTCAGTTGACTGCACTACACACACACACACTCAGACTTTTTCCTACATTACCTAATTGAATAAATCCTGTTGCCAGTTATTGCAGTTAGATTTCTCTGTGGAGCATATTGTCCTCGTTTGAAAACTGCAGACTGCAGCATCTCCCTCATCCTACTCCCAATTTTGCTCCTTTTATTTTTTTGTTTTCCTGTCTTTTTCTCCTGTCTTTTTTTTCTCTCCTCCTTGCTCTGTCATCATCTCCTTTCTTCCTTTTTTATCCCATTATCCCTGCCTTAAGTCACACTCATTCTTGACTCACATGTTGAGCTCAACCTTTTCAGTATGTAAATAAAGATTGTGCCAATATATATAAACCTTTGATGCATTACATCATCAGTTCAATACATTTAGAATGGCCTCTTTTGGAACCGTAGCCGTAATGCCTTGGTGCTCATGTGGGGAATACTGATTTGAGTCCGGCCTGTCTCTTTTCCCTAATAACTTCTTGTTCCCGCTCTACTGTCTTTGTCAATACTAAGTGGCGAAAGGCCAGTAAATCCAATTAAATAAAACTAATTAATGTGCAGAAATGTCAGTTTAATAGACTAACAGGGGTATTTACAATATGGATTGTTTAGTTTAGCCAATGATGGAGAGGCTTTAATATATTGCAAGGACTTTAACTTCAGTCTATTTTGTTATTGGAAGGCAATTTGTTTGTACTATGCTGAAATACATGCTGAGTAAATTTCAAGAGTGGAGGGGGAGTAGATGGTTGGCATAAGCTGCATTCTATTTAATACTGTTTGCAGACTCAGGCAGTGATACTACCGTGCTTGTTAAACAAAGAAGCTGGGAATTTTGTTGTTTAGCCCTGACCACCATTTAGGGTTTCAGATTAAAGGATGAGCCAGTGGAAATGTGAGGAGCTGAAGAGGAAACATTGAAAGTGAATGTACAAGATGCATATGCATACGATATCTGTTCCAAAGGCATTTCCTGGAGAACAGCTTGAAGCTGATAAGATATGTGGACCAAAAAAGCAAAGACAGAAACACAGATTATGTCAGAGGAGACCTGCCAGACAAGATTCCTGACATTCTAAAGCGCGTAGGGCAAACAGAGAGCATGGAGATGTGTAAACGTTCACTAGAACATTCTGGAGCTCTTCTAATGTGTTGAACAAACAGTTGTCATGTGAAGTTTCTGGCATTGTGAATTAACACCATTATTCCATTATTATAGTCAGCCACTTTTCATGTATTTGCTTCAAGAAGCCTAACTTCCTTTTTCACCCTCCTCAGAACCAGGATAAGTTTCCTCATAGAAAACTTATGATTTCCCCAGAAAGATTATGAAAACCACAGCAGAGTAGAGAGGAAATGATGTTACAAGCACAAAAAGGTAGGAAGTAAAGGAATCAGGAAATGACATTGGTTTGGGGAAACAGATTGTGACGTAGGTCTAGTGCTGACCTGCACTGCTCTGGCACTGGCACATTTCATTTTGAATACCAGAGATTGCAGCACTCCACATGCAAAGTGTTGCACTGTAATATATATACAGTATGTAACACACCTGCTCTCTGGGCGGGACCCGTCAGACAGGTTGGGGTGAAACTGACACGTATCTTCATTCCACCTGTTAACAAGGGCAGAGAGTGCCAGGAAGAGAATCCTATTTTTTAAGTGCAGTCATTATGACAACCTTGTTTCATTTCAGCATCTTGACTATGCATTCTCTCTTTTTTAGATGTCCTTTGTGAGCTAGATAAATAAAGACAGTGTCATATTGGATTTCTTTAGCTTAAATTTTTAGCAACTATTTTAGTAAATTTTTATTCTATTGATCTTCTTGGCTTTTTTTTCCCCAAATGAATTGCATTTCTGAGGGCCTAAACATACTCAATCTCATGAAACTTTGCACACACATCAGAAGCGGTGAAAAATGAGTTTTAGAATTAGTTGTGGCAAAATGGCTCAATAGCGCCACCTACAAACTTTCAATGATGTGCGCTTTACGCTACGTTTCACCTACACATACTAAAATCGGTACACGTGTTTAACATGCCAATTCCTACAAAAACGTATCTTGGAGCTATGCCCTAAACTCAACAGGAAGTCAGCCATTTTTATTTTTCTCTTCAATTTTTGCTCAGTTTTTGCCATTTCCAGGCCTCGTACTTTAACAAACTCCTCCTAGAGATTTCATTAGATATGCTTCATATTTGGTTATCTAATCTAAAGGCCTTGTCGATGCTAAGTTGCGAAGCTTTTGAGTTTTCACTGCATGGTGTGGCTGTGACAGTCTGTCAAAGTTTGATGGTTCGCCATGAAACAGGAAGTTGTTATAATTCATACATGCAATGACCAATCTGCCCCAAACTAAACATGTTTGATAATAGTCCCGGCCTGAATACATCTACGTGCCAATATTCAGTTATAGTCAGTACCACCTACTGGCAACAGGAAATTACTACATGTAATGGGAGATACTACAGGTATATAGGCAAAAGAAATTCCTGATCTTCTATCAAAGAATGAAAAATTACCAGATGAATATACTAAAAAATATATGATTTTTTTTGTATTTTGCCCCCCCTCCCATATATGCAAATTAAGTGTTATCTCATTAAATATGCATACATTTGCATATGATGTAAAACATAATATTGACATGGTAGAAGTCAGAATTTATGGTTTATTTTAATGTTGGTCAATAACGAAGTGGTTGGTAATCTACAGAGGCTTTTGTCAAAATATTGTTCTCTCAGTTAATTATGTTAAAATACACTTGACACATGTAAAACAATTCAAGATTTTCACCTATTTATTTGCATATAATACCACATAAAAGGAAAATGACACAAGATATCAAAAAATCCCTCTGAACATGTCTAGCTATTCCAAGTAGGAAGCAGTATGTAGAATTATGTGGCTTTACCTATTGTGAGACATGAGTTGTCAAGCTCGGCATGCGTGCAAAATGTCATTTTGAGAAAATCGGCATTAAAACATTTAGAAGTGTTAGAATGTGTTTTCCACAAACCAAACAAGTTATATTGTACAATTTAATTTACAATTCAAAGGTTAAATGTAACATACAAATAAAACATAGCATATAGTTCTGTGCAAGGGAAGGTCCAAGGTTTCCAAGGTCAGAAATTAATAATTGTATCATTCTGTATTTATCTCCGACTCTTATTTCTTATTTTACATGGCAAAGGTTGTATAAAAGCATAAAAACGAACTATTTATAGTTGTTTTTGGTAATAATTGTGTCCATGATATGAAAGTTTACAAGTTATAGAAGCAAAAAAATAAAAAATTTGACAAAAAAAAATATCATTATTTTTGCCTGTAGTACCTGGTCTCAAGGGCTACAAAATGCAAAAAATAAATAAATGGAGTGACATTCCCCTGGCACAGCAGTCCCAACATGCACTAGGGTGTGAGGGGCCATTCATCGCTGCTTGAAGCTTAATTTTTATAAAAAAAAAATTTAATTTGGGCTTTTTTTTTTTTATAAATCACCTCAAAAGGGTTTTTATTAATCTACTGAGAAAGAGGCAGGTTCTTGAGATTTGCATTTAAAAAATGCAATTGTTTTGTTTTTTTTGCAGAGAAAATTAATTTTTCCACCCAAATGTACAATTGGACTTGCTTAATATCAGAGGTACCTCTCTGTTTCCAGAACATTCTGGATTGAGAGGTTGAGTGACATCATAACATTAGCACACAGTTTTTTGTTTTTTTTTTCTCTATTTTCACAGACCCTCCCCAGTTGAGGCTTATATATTGATGGGAGGGGTGGGCAGTCATTGGTCATGTGATTTAAGGCTTTATGGCCCACCAGAGGTTCTTAATGGGCCCATACGCTGAATGATGACAAGCAGCCATCCTTTAGTTGGCCTTGCCCAGCAATTCTTGACAAGTTGACATTATAAACCTCTCTCTCGAGCAATAATACAAAGCTTGTTTTACTAAAGATTCTGTATGTAAAATTACCTGTGTACACTTTACTGCATTGATCACATTAATTTCTCCTCATTTTAACCAATGTGCAAAACACAGGACTCTCTTATCTTTTGTTCAGTTTTTTATGCCCATCAAATTTTAATGAAAGCTGTCGAGGCCAGATGATTTAAAGATTCTGTAATTTACTCACCCTTATGTCATTCCACACCTTTTCTCATGTGGAACATAAAAGAAGACACTTTTATCCATGCATTTACAATGAGCGGGCACTCGAGCTTCAAAAGGCCAGCATAAGAGTATCATAAAAGTAGTTCATACTGTATAACTCTTGCACTGTATTGCAAGTCATCCAAAGCCATAGCTTTATGTGACGATGAAGATCAGAAAGTTATCTCTCCATTAAAGTGTTCATGAGAGAAGTAGCAACGTCTTTCTTTTAAGCTGGATCTTTTCAGTAAATTGAGTCGTTTCACAAAACCATTTTGAAATGATTCATTCTGGGGCTGATCAGTTCAACTCATTTACTCAATGATTCAGAGCTTACAAGCGGGTACGATTATCAGTGAAGAACGACTTATTTCTGCCTGTTTTTCAAATTTAAGCCATCTCATGGCTTTAGAAGACTTGGAATATAGCGCAATAGAGCTTTTTTTTTTGTGATTGTCGTATGGTTTTGCATCATTTTTTTAAGCTTGAACGTTTTATTCACCACTTATTACAATTGCATGGAGAAGAGCAACCAGTGTATTATTTAAATTCATGTTCTGGAAGAAAGAAAGTCATATGGGTTTGAAACAACATAAGGGGGAGTAAATGATGACAGTTTAAAATTTTTGGGAGAACTATTGCTTTAATAGTGGGTGCAAATTGTCTTCTTAAACATTCTTAAAGCATGAATATTTCAACCACAATGTTTTGGGAGTTCACCCTAAACCAACATAACATAGACAGCAACTCTAAACTGTTTAAATCTCACTTGATGGCTATATAGGTCCAGGCGAGGGAAATAACAGAGATAGCTAGATGAGTGACACGGCTGGGTGCTTTGCCATTTTGTGCATTAGACCCACCGCTTCTAGGAATCCAGTGGTGGACTGCTAGACATCCAAACAATGATGTCATGCTTTTTAAAAACAAACAGTCCTATTGTCAAATGAAGCCAGGGAAAATTATATTAGTTTGAACTTCCTTTCTCATGTACCCAACACAAATTTGTGGTGCGTTAATTGTGACTTTGGCTTTTGTAGTACCATGCAAGAATTTTATTTTAGGTCTATTTCTGAGCAAATTGTTTTTATGGACAAGCAGGGACATCTCTGTACGAGTCATTATTTTCCAGTTGCAGAATAACAGCGTAGCATCCAAAGTTTGACATTTGAAAGTATGAGGTCTGTATAACCTTTTTGTTTTTGGTTAGTGTTCATTAAAGGCATAGTTCTTCTATAAATGTTGTCATCATTTACTCACCCTCATGTTGTTCCAAACCCATATGACTTCCGTTCTGTTTAATGTTGATGCTGCTCTTTTTTTCCAGTGAATCATCTTTTGTGTTCCTTGTAATGGGAAATGTCATACTGTGTGGGTTTGTAACAACATAAGGGTGAGTAAATTATGAACATTTAATTTTTTGGGTCAACTATCCCTTTTAGACCTGCTAGATGATGTTGTAGGATTTATTCAAGGCATATGATGCCTCAGATTCCAGTCCAGGTGAGCGTAACGCAGGCAGCAGCTACACCCGTTTGAACTGGATGATTTGGGTGATCTGTCCACTGTGTGTTTTCAGATACAACAGGATGTGTGCAGCAAGTATTTTCATCCCTTCTCTAGCCTTTGTTCTCTGCCTGCCAACTGTTCTGTCAGCTCCACGAAGCATGAAGCAAATATGAAGGCATGGCCTGCTGAGCAGAACAGGCCATCTTCACCTACTTGTTTGTTTCTGCATACCAGAGGCAGAAATGTTTAGTTTGATGGCTCGTACCTATCCCACACTCTTAAAAATAAAGTTCCAAAATGGGTGTTTTGCGGCGATGCCATGAAGAACCATTTTGATGAAAATTTTTATAGTCTAATAACCTTTTCTGTGCATTGGGAAGGTTCCATGAATATTAAAGGTTCTTCATGGAACCATGCATGATAATAAAGAACATTTACAGTGGGTTTTACTTTAACCCCAACACACACACACACACAAACACACAAATCCCATTGTGAACATATTACACAAGGCTCTGTCTGCCCAACCTCTATCTGTAATGAGTCACATGCTACTGTTTTCCTGAAGATTCAAATATGTGCTCTGTCTGTCATTTTCTTTTTGCTCTATCCTTCCCTTTTCTTTTGCATATACTTTAGCTATTTCTATTTAACATGTCATTTTCATATGCTCCTTTTCTCTCTTTCCCACTTTTTTTTTCTTTTCTTTTTCTTTCATTCTTTGAGCTTGCCTCTCGTCATTTTTTTTAAGCATATCCTGTGGTGTACAGGAACAGTAGAGGGGCTGCAGGGCAGGATCTAGTCTTTGTTTTTAATGTTGGATTTGTGTCATAGAGCTTTTTGGAACTTGATACTTTGAGTGAGGAGGGGATGGCTTTTTGTGGTTGTGTAATGTAATTGATGTATGTGCATAAAATGTAGAGAGTGTGTGTTTGTGTAAAATGGGAGTGGGGGAGATCATAAAGCTGTCAGACCCTTGAGCAGAAGGCAGTAGATATTGCGCTATAATTGACTGGGGCTGTGGATTGGTCCGTTCAGTATGTAGGTTCCCAGCTTGAAAGCCCCTCACAGCATATTGCATACGTTCAGTATATGTTTTATTTATGTGTGTGTGTGTATGTGTGTATGTATGTATGTATACACACACACACACATACATACATACATACACACACACACACACACACACACACACACACACACACACATATATATATATATATATATACACACACACACACACACACACACACACACATATATATATATATATATATATACATACACATACTGTATGTATATGTGTACTGTATGTGTGTCTTTACAGCATATGTTTAAATGCACACACATGTATCAGAGAGAGAAACAGAGAGAGAGAGAGAGAGAGATCGTTTGCATGTGTCAGTGTGTTTGGGTGTTAATTTTATTGCATGTGTTTGTGTGAACATCTGAGTGTGCTGCTGTGTGATTAATGCACTGCACCCTCAGTAGTGTCTTCTGTAGCTCCTCATCTGCATAATCTCCTGGTGTTTTTCTCTTACACATAGATGACTCCATACTCACATTCCACATCAACATAAGAGTTTAACACTGAAGACAGTACAGATTTGTGTGGGGGTGATTTTTGTTGTTGTTATTTTGTTTATACTTTGTTGATTCTTGTATAAAAAACTGCATAATCTCGATCAATTGTGTTAGCACACTGAAACAGCAATGTGATAGATTGTGAGCAGACGTATAAAGCAATGGCTTACATGCGATTGGCTAGGAGTTACTTAGCTAACGGTGCGATGATGTACAGATGCTAGTCTTTCCGCTATAACTACGCTGCGCTTACATTTCCAGTGGGTCGGAAGTTTACATATATATTTATTTAACTGTGCCTTTAAGCAGCTTGGAAATTTCCAGAAAATGATGTCAAGCCTTTAGACAATTAGCCAATTAGCTTCTGATAGGAAGTGTACTGACTTGGATGTATTTTAAGGGCAATGGACAATGACCCCAAGCATACCTCCAAAGTTGTGGCAAAATGGCTTAAGGACAACAATGTCAAGGTATTGGAGTGGCCATCGCAAAGCCCTGACCTCAATTCGATTGAAATTTTGTGGTCAGAACTGAAAAGCGTGTGTGAGCAAGGACTCCTACAAACCTGACTCAGTTACACCAGTTCTGTCAGGAGGAATTGGGCCAAATGCCAGCAACATATTGTGAGAAGCTTGTGGAAGGCTACCCAAAACATTTGACCCAAGTTAAACAATTTAAAGGCAATGCTACCAAATACTAACAAAGTGTATGTAAACTTCTGACCCACTGTGAATGTGAAATAATTCTCTCTACTATTATTCTGACATTTCACATTCTTAAAATAAAGTAGTGATCCTAACCGACCAAAGACTAAATGTCAGGAATCGTGAAAAACCGAGTCTACATCTATTTGGCTAAGGTGAATGCAGTGACTTAAGCACTATATCTGGTGACCTCTGGTTTTATGTCGAAAGGTATGATTCAGTGTTCCTCCCTTCTTTCTTTTGTTTTTATGCTGTTTTGCCAATGCTGATTTGCCTCTACCATTAAAGGTGATGCGTGTCATTTTTTTTCAATGGTAAAAAGGTTCATTTGTCTCCTATCCAGGCTTAATGCAGGGACTGTAAGTAAGCCATTTATAAGTAGATTTTCCCGAAAGTATTAACATATAATTGGCTCTGTAGCTCTAAAAAATTATTGGTTTGTTTGACCAACTGTCCTGTCTGACATAGCAACATTTGTTCAACCAGTGATGTGAGTTTGGGGTGGGACTATCTGTTTGCCCAAACTATTTTTGGAAGGGGGAGTGTTCAAGAAAACTGCTTTTAAACCTGGTGTCTATATAAGCACAGAAATCACTTTATTTCTTAATACTTTTTATCTAATTATAACATACAAATATATAACAAAACAAAAAGGCTTTTAAGCATTTTTTTTATTCACCACTTCAGCCTTCTCTGTATTCTGGTTTAATATTTTATTTTTCTCCTCTTCTTCCTCGTTCTCTGTTTTTCTCTCTTTCTCTCAATTGGCCAGTCCAGGAACACAGGGGGGCTGAAAAACAGAACAAAGTGAATTTTTGAGGATGAAATATCAAGAGATGGGCTGTAAACAACTCATTAGTGGGCACAGGCTGGCATTAGAACCTGCCTGTGCCAGATGGGCACATATACCCCTGCAGTTGGAATGGTGTTCTTGAGCCAGGAACCACCCGCTGGGGGATTCTTCTTTTTTTTTTTTTTTTTTTTTTTTTTCTCCCCAATTTGGAATGCCCAATTCCCAATGCACTCTAGGTCTTCGTGGTGGCGTAGTGACTCCCCTTAATCTGAGTGGTGGAGGACGAATCTCAGTTGCCTCCGCGTCTGAGACCGTCAATCCTCGCATCTTATCACGTGGCTTTCTGAGGGTATTACCACGGAGACCTAGTGCTTCACGCTATTCTCCGTGGCGTCCACACACAACTTGCCACGTGCCCCATCAAGAACGAGAACCACATTATAGTGACCATGAAGAGGTTAACCCAACGTGACTACCTACCCTATCAACCGGGCCAATTGGTTGTCACTCAGCATGCCCTGGATTCGAACTTGTGACTCCAGGTGTGGTAGTCAGCGTCTTTACTTGCTGAGCTACCCAGGCCCCCTCCCCGCAGGGGGATTCTTACCCACACACCTTTGCCTCAAACAGCATTGTTATTCATACAGCAGATCATTTCAGGTTTTAGAACATAGCTAATTATGCAGGTTAACTTAGTCATGAATGTAAGCAGCCTGTATAAGTTGCTGAATGGGTCATCTTATCTAAAAAAAATTATATTTTGCAGCATCACAAACTGCTTCTGATGACAATGCCACTATCATAGTCATGGCTGTCTTGTACAAAAACTTAAAAGCTATGCTGGAAAAAAAACTAAAATCTAAGATAGCCATTAAGAGAGATCTTTGTACTTCTACTTAATCAGAGCCAGATGCTCTTGATGCTACAACCCGATGAGCTTCCACGTGCATTCACCACCTCAAAAAAATGACAAACTATGTAGGGATGCACTGAAACCATTGTTTCTCTCCTGATCTGATACCAGTGTTTGTTGTTTTTTTCTCTTTATCTATAATATATCTTATATCTATACCTTACTGTGTGGAACTGATTGGGATAATATTTTATATGAATAGAAACACAAACCTCCTAACCAAAATTATAATGCATTTCTGTCATAATTTCATAACTTTAAAAGTATGTATTTTTAAACTACACTATGTAACTTTTGGTCCTCTAGCGGTTAGAAATTTAAACTGCATGCTTCTTGCGGAAGAACATTGTTTTGGTTGTGCTTCAGCTCTGCTCCTCTGCGTGGATGAATGTGGTTCGTGGCATCGGTGTTCACATGGATACAGGACATCAGATCCGAGCGAATGGACAAATAAATAACGAAAGAAAGGAAAAGACGGATATCCGAAAACATGTAATCTGAGCAGGAAGTGCCATATCTTATGCTGTTTTTTTTTACTTATTGGAAAAATTTATGTTTTGAAATAAATTTTGTTGCAAAAGTTAGGCAATGTTCGTTAACATTAGACATAACTATTGCCAGTCTGATAAGGTCAAACGTTGTAAAGTTTTTAGAACTGCAGTAACTCATTTATAGATTGTCATCGTTACTAACCAGTGGAAAACCTAATTTGAAGACTCGCATGTCCTTTGCAAGCCTAGGACTATAGGATTTTGTATTTTTTTTTAATTCTAATTTTATAATATAATAATATTTATTATATATTATAACCGTTGTAAAGAAAAATACACAAATGTGCCACACACACACACACACACACACACACACACACAGAGACTATATATAAACCATATCAATAAAATATCTTACCTGTTGAGTAAGAAAGCCATCTCTGGGTTATTTTAAATCCTTTCAGTTGTCGCCACCTTTGAAAACGGTTTGACATTTTGAATGATCCATGGTCAATTTTTCTTGTTCGTTGTGACAACAATCTATCAGCTTCACGCTACTCCAACACACGTGCTACAGTAGCCGGAGATTATTTTCTCTGTGTACGGATATGACGCGACAAGCACGGGCGAATGACGTATGTATGCAATTTCCTTTTTATTATTATTATTATTATTGATTTATCAAAGTGTATTTGGGTAAATACATGGTTTTGAAGATGTATTTTTGTTGCACTCTCTCATTAGTAACATTTTGTTGTTTAACAAAAAAGTTACATAGTGTAGATTTAATGATTTTTTTTTTTTTTATTCAAGATCTGGTGAATTGATTTTCCTCTTCAGATCTCAATACATGTTACAAGCAAACTGCACTATCGAGCATCTACATCTGAGATGTAGTTTTTGTGGAGCGCTCGCATATTGCAAGTCACCCTGAGCTGAAAACAGTAGAGTGTGTGTGTGTGTGTGTGTGTGTGTGACACAACTGAGTACCACTCACTTACCATGCAGACTATATATTTATTTATTAAATGCAGCCTTTTGAGATTCACTACACTGTAGTATGTATTCAAGAGACTTTAAATAAAATGCACAAATCATATGGACTATTTTAATGGAGCTTTTATGGTCCTCGTATGCCTTTTATGGAGCTTGACGGTCATGATTGTATGGTCATGATTAACACACAGTATGGGGTT
The DNA here is from genome assembly GCA_032164185.1 of Moxostoma hubbsi. Lineage (NCBI taxonomy): Eukaryota > Metazoa > Chordata > Actinopteri > Cypriniformes > Catostomidae > Moxostoma > Moxostoma hubbsi. The sequence goes on along the minus strand of JAVLUX010000201.1, from coordinate 1,956,708 downwards.
TGAATCGATCTGGTCGGATCAAAATCTGATCTGGTAAAAAACTTCAGTATCTGAGCCGATACTGATCCAGGTAAACTTCGTGCTTGTCCTCAGATGTTGAGTGAAACCAGTCAAAAACAATAAAATGTAGTTTTGTAGTTAATACTTCTAAAGACCAGGGGTGGGGAACCTTTTTCCTGTTTAGGGCAATTCATATATTTATAAAATTATTCACGGACCACAAAATTGCTTGCAATTTCTGATTGTGGGTTGAAATTTGTTTTCGCATTGTGATACAAGGTCATGCACCAAGAAAAATAAAATAAATGTTCTTTATATTACACAATATTACATTTATTATTTTTAATAATTATAAAAATTATAATTTTTTGTTGCAGGTAATTATAGAATGAAGGCATTTTTTTTTACATTTCAAATAATTCTCAAATGGCCTCCGACATGTATAATGGTCTCGTAGGCCCCCCTGAGGCCTGATGTTCCCAACCTTGTTCTAGACAGAGAAATGTACTGTAATTATAATTTATTTGGTCATCTGTGTATTGTTTGATTACTGCATGATAGAGGAAGGAATGAGGGAGTGAGTGGAAGAAAACTAGAGAAATGGCAGAGAATGAACGAGTTTTCTGAAGATGAGTGTAGCGTTGATATGTCAATGTGTTTTCAGAGCTAATGATCTGTTAGCTGATCTCCTGTACAGTCAGTGTTGATTTATTATCTTCCATTTACAAATGTCACTTGCAAATGTCACATGCTTGTGTCTTTTTTTATTTATTTTTTATTATTCATCCAAAATAATACCAAAGCCATGTTTAGCCTATAAAACGGAATATTAAGTATACACTGTATATTAGCTACTGTTAAAAGGGAAAGGGGCACTCAGTATTTTTTATTTATTTATAAACTTTTTGCTAATTTCACAATTTTAAACATTGAAAGAGTAGAATAGTATTCCTTTTTTTTTTTTTTAAATTGATGTAAACTTAAATGAGATGAAGACTAGTCATTTAATTCTTAGTCATTTAATGATTTTGTGAGCATATCAATAATCCCCTGCAATTGGATGCTTTCACTTGGGAATAAATGAATCAAGGTTGACCGTGAAAAGTGTGTTTTTACAGTGCAGTCTGATCTCATTAATATACATGGCTATTTGTATGTCAATATTTGTAACTTTTAAATGTACATGTTTGTAAATTTGCATTGACACTAATGTACAATATGAATGTTTGAAAGCATCTAAAAAATACATTTTTATGTATTTACAGCTTTAGAAATGGAAGATATTGACGAATCCATTACAGCTATATTTGAATACAAATATATTTGTACATTTTTATTGTTTTATAGATATTTCAGATCCGTTAACCCTACCCCAACCTCTAAACATAACCACATTCCAACAATATAAATAAATGTAACAAGTAGATTAATGTACAGTAGCAGTCATTTTATATATTTTACAGCCGCTAATCCAACTATACCTAACCATAACCATTTATTAAGCATGTAAGACATGTAACATGCAGATACATTTAATCACAATAATTTATTCGGAAAAATAGTCCAAAGAGCGATGCTCTGCATCCGATGTGCTGAGAGTAGAATTAAAATTATTAATTGCTGTTAATCTTCTCCTGATGCAATCCATAACCTTGCTGTCATATCTCATTCAAACGTATACATCGCAGAACATGGCATGTTGCTAACGGTTACGAGACACTTGAGAGCCAATAAGTATTGGACATCACTGCTGTAAAACCACTGGTCGGAATGCTTGAGGTGGCAAACCGACACTAAACCAACGGTTCTCGTGTTTGGTTTGACAGTTACCGCGGGCAACGGCGCTGCGGCATATGGAGACTGTGATCATTGAATAAAAGGCTTGAATTTGTGTCTGTTCTTCACAGAAAGCAGTTTTGGAAATGCAAGATTTGAGTTATAGCTAACAAATATATGGATTAATTTTATTATTGTTGTATGGTGCTTTTTGTGGTTTATATAAATTTTTTTGGCATATTCTGAAAACTCCTTTTTGTGTTCCATGGCAAACAAGAATAAAATTAAATGTTTTATAAATTATGAAACGATTACAGAGTTTTTATTCATTTAAAATTTGTAAAGTTTAGTCTTGGTTAAAGTAGTATTATCCTTTACATTGTATAACATTGTATAGGGCAGCAGAAATCACAGAACTGAATGAAACCATTAAAATGTCATAAATGTAATTAACCGAGTAATTCTATGAATTCAATATTAATAATTTCAAACAGTACATGTAAACATTTGTACGTTTCTATAGGTGTTAATACGTAAAATGATGACGTTTAGATGCTGTCAATTAGGCTAAATTATTAGGCTAAATTAAATTGTACGCATTATTCCACCATAAATGTTCCAAAAATTTGTATGCTACATTGTTGTCACATGACCTCATTGCCCATCACATGTCATCATGGGAATTAAAATGGCCATTTTCTATTTTTTAAAAAGAAAAATGTATAATTATATTTCTCTGAAATGCTTAATGTATGGCAGCCCAATCAAATTACGAGTTAAAAGTCACAGGTACAATTTCCTGCAGTTTCCAGGTGAAATGAACACTAGAGGCGCTACAACAACTGCGTGTTTTATTCACTTTCACTCAAATCATGACTTTAATGGCTGATTATGACTTTTTAATAAGCATGCTATTTTAGGATATCGACACTCAAAATTAAAAATGTTTTTAATACTTTTATTACAGAGTCGGCTACATACACTTATTCCAACATGATAAGCTTGTGTGGTAGCTCACCTGATAGGGCGTCCGACTTTGAGTCGGTGGACCACGGTTCATGCCCAGCCATGAACTCAAACTGACACGTGACTTTATGGAGTCATAGAAGTGTCACGAAATGAGGCTTCAGAAAATTTGCTTTGGACTACAACGCCATTTTACTTGCTTTTCACTGAAACCTGCAGCCAAACACCATATATAGCACGTAAATTTTTAATTGCAAAAGTGTTGTCATGTTCACATACATTTCTTGAGACCAAGCTGTAAAAAAGTGAGACTATGGGAATTAGAGGGAATGAATACATCTAAACTGATAGATTACCCGTGACAGTTCGTCTCTGTCCTCTCACACGGCTCTCTGTACTTCTCTTCCCACTGTCAATTCTGCTGACTGGGTAATGCATATTTCTCTTCGCAATTTGCAAGATATTTTCCTTATATGAAGAATCTAATGTCTGGCTTTTAGTGGCCTAAAAGCTTTGCCTTTGTCAGGGAATGGGGCTTAACTTCCATTTATGGGAAATTTCAGCTTAGTTGGTCTTTCAGGTCAATGGTAATGTATATCCTCTGTTTATCTAGTGTGGAGAGCTTTCAGTAAAAGTTTAGGGTAAATTCCTTTTCAAGTCTTAAGCCAAACAAACTAATAGACCCCGCTGAAACCCGGTGTTAAGATGCGTTTTTGTTGATCTGATCACATGTGGTCAGCGCTAGATACAGGCCTAAACAGGGTCTAAAAGTATTTGTGATCAGATCACAAAAACCACATACCAATGTAGTCAAAAACGCATATGCCCACATCACATTTGAGGTGTAAACGCTAATCCATACTTAATGCGTCCCGGCAGCAGCGAAGTGCCACCCCTCACCTGTCAATCAACTGCTGCGCTAACACAAGAGTTTAAACTTTGCCTGTTATGATCAGTTTAAAAGGAAATAATTGTCCGATCTGAAAAATTCAAAAAGTGGATATATACACAAGCATGAGAACTTCACGGATCTTCTTCAGTTTGTTTGATATCAACATGCTGGTGCTTATTAGAAGCATGAACATCTGCAACTTAGGTTAATACAACTAATCCACTAAAATAAGACAATTCTGCTTAATGTTGCTTTTGTGCTTAGATTACATTTCAGCTGCACCTGGTAGAAATAGCGTGCTGTTTATTTTTCTTTGTCTTTTCTATGACACATCTTAATACCAGGTGTAAATACTTGAGGTATTTAAGTTGAAATTACATGGTGATTTTAAGAGATCTCATTTTGAAAGTGTGAAACCATTGTTCAGATTGAATCAAAGTTCAGCCAAAGAGATATTGTTTTGAGTATGGCCTCAGGTCAAATATACTGTACAGTTGGACTCGATTGTATCCATCATGAATTTATTGGGGTGATTGTTTGTCTATATGACAAGTGGTAGGATGGGTTGGGTTAATAAAGTAAGAGCTATTGGTGATGTCAGATGGAAAGGAAAATCATTTTAGAAGCAAGTTGTTACATTTTGTTTAAATATTACAAAGACAATCTGCTGGTTTGGAACAGAACATGCAGTATAAACAATAAAAGCTGTTGTGGTATGGGAGAACTGGAGACACAGTGCATTGAGGGAAAAAGAAAAGAGAGAGAATGCCACACATGTCGATGAACCTGCCACAGGGAATGCCTGTGTGGTCTGATGTCATGGTGCACAAATGCTGTCTGTCAGTTTCAGGCCCGTCTGGCATCTCTTGTATGCCAGTTTCTGTCTGCACTCTAGTTTTGAAGATTTGCCATACATCAAACTTCCATTTAGACAGACTTTTATCATTCCATCACACTTTCCTATTAATACTCTGTCCTGTTTTATTTTATTTGAAATGTTCCCCAAACACTTGATTGAACTGATTTATTTGAATTATCTGTTCATTCTTTCTTTCTCTTTGGTTATTGCCATCTAAGCAACACTGTACTAGCAGTCCTTACTACAACTACTCAGACTGCTGGAGTTTTTTTTTTGTCATTGTTTGCTGATATTTGCTCTGACATTACTTATCTGTGTGTGTGTGGTTCAGGAAATATGTATTGAATGCAGTCGGAAAAGAGAAATCTGGCTTATGTTGCTAGAATTGACTTGCATAGAATTGATATGTTTCAGACACATTTGTGTGCTCTGACTTCTGTTTGTTTCTTAGTTTAGTTGGCATGTATGATAATGTATGTGTATTTAGTAATAAGTGTGGACCAAGTGTAAAGCATTCCAGTCTCTTATCCAACTGGTACTGTACAATAGCTGCCGATTTTCCCTGGTTTAATCGGGTTTAATGAATGTCTAAGCACAAACATGAACCATGTGATTGATTGAAAACAATGTCTATCAGTCTAGCCAACACTGGCTTTTGGACCTTATGCTAATAACATATGATGGCCCTTTTCCTTTTTGGCCTGAATAATCACAACACAACAAAAAAACACAGTTCAACTGTTCTACTTTCCATCTAAGATGAGTCGGAGCCCAGAGAAGTCGGCAGCACTTGTGGACAGTGTTGATGTATGGCTTCTGCTTTGCATCGTAAAGTCTTAACTTGCATCTGTGGATGCAGCAGCGAGTGGTGTTGACTAACAAAGGTTTACTAAAGTTATCCAAAGCCCATGTTCATGATATCCATTACAGATGAATGCCGAAATCACATGCATTCAGAAGTGGTTTTTGTCTTGCCCTTTACGCACCGAGATTTGACCATATTCCTTGAATCTTTGAAATATATTGTGTACTGTAGAGGGTGAAATGCCCAAAATCCATCCAATTTGTCTTTGGGGAACATTGCTCTCAAAGTGCTGGATTATTTGCTGAAGCATCTGTTGGTAAATTGACAAGTCTCCAATGATCCTTGCTCTTGAAAAACTAGGCTATTTTTGGAGGCTCTCTTTATACTATGACACGAAATTTTGCCTCGCATCTGTTGTCACACTGCCTTGATATTTGAACTCGTCAAATTGTTATTAGTCTTTAATTGCCCCTGTCTCAAATTTAATGGAGCATGTTGCAATCATCTGATTTGAAATGACTGTACATTTAAAAACAAACAAACAATGAAATTCACAATGGAAAACATTGTGTAGTTGTAGTGCTTTCAAAATAGCAAAAGGTGAACATAATTTACATATCATTTTTGTTTTATTAGCATTTTTCATACTGTCCGAACTTTTCAGAATTGGGGTTGTACAATGACCTCTTATATGTCAAAAGATCAAGGAAAATTTGATTCCTCATGTCATGACCCCTCTGTAATTTTGTCTTGTTCATCCTTTTAAAAAAAAAAAAAAAATCAAGATTACATTGAGGCACTTACAATGGAAGGGAATGTGGCCAATTTTTGGATGGTTCAAAGGCAAAAATTTGGTGCTTACAATTTTATGACATACACTGACATAAAAGCACTTGCATTGTTTAACTGGTAATTTTTACAGTAATTCTAGGGTTTGTTGACATTATATCATCATGGCATTGAAGTTGTAAAGTTGGATAAAACGTAGTCACTTACCAACCTTTTCAGTGTTATCACACTAAAAAACTAAAAACAATTTTTTTTTTATTTTTATTTTTTAAAGAAAAGTAGGGGCAAATCAAAATACATTTTTGTGGTAATCAGTATTATGCCACAAATGCTGTCGATTGAGCTCAACTTGTATTGAACATGGAATATTCCTTTAAGTCAAAATTCATAATCGCTTCTCTTGTCTGTGCAATATTGCTTGTGGTAAACTCAAAACATATTTATAATGTTTTTTGGAGGATCACATAAAGAGCTCACATCATGACGATATAGCATTGTTCAATTCAATTTAACTCTTGTGGTTTCTGAGTATAACATTCTGGATGAACCGTATTCAATTCCTATATAGCTTCTTAAAATAAGGGTTCGTATCAAATAATAGCATGCTTTTATCCAGATAATCTTTATAAGAGAAAACTGCTTATCGTAGGTCATTACCCTTACACATGACCCTAGATTAATTTGGCTGTGCAGATGGTTTCTATTAAAACAGATGCAGATGGTTTCTATTATAGAGTTGATCTAACCTTGATTTAAATTTGTTTGATTAGTAGAGGTAAAAAAATCAATAGAGTATAACAACACTCTTTTGACATGTTTCAGTTAATATAGTGATCAAAACATCAATATGTTAAGTATTGCTTTTAATACTACATTTGCATATTTCAAGGCTTCGAATTGTGTTAGTTTATTAGTTTACAATATTAGTTTATTTGGTAGATAATTGGATGGTCAGTTTTCTTCTCTTATTTAAAAGCACAGTTGTGAAAACTGTGGCTACACAGAATTGATGTCGTACCAGTGCTTATTTATTTATGTTGCTTTTACAGCATTACAAAGAAGAGTTTGGTGTGAGCCGTACAGTTTTGCAGTTATGGCACGTGGATCTGATAAATGAAAAAACAAACATATAAACTGACATTCTCAAAAAATATTATTATACATATAAACGTGTGTGTGTGTGTGTGTGTGTGTGTGTGTGTGTGTGTGCGTGTGCGTGTGTTAAAAAATATGTATTGCATCCTATTGTGACCTATTACAATAGTATAGTTTTGTGAACTTCTTGGTGATTCCCAACCCTGTTAAATAGGTAATTGTGGAGCCATTGCGATCGGCTTTAATTTATGTAAGATTTTGGTAAATCTTAATTATGGGGGTGATTTAAACCAGCTGGATTGCCCTCCTTTCCCTCTCCTGCCCCATAGAGGTATAGACCGGGGTAAATGACCTGTCTCAGTTGGGCTAGTAGACTGTATGATTGCTTATTTGTGGGTTGTAATGGTGATTAAAGTTCACTTGCTTTAGTAGTATAAATGATTGTAGTGAGTGAAATGTGAGCGTTCTAATGCTTTCAGGCTGTGATGTTCTCTGACTGATTGTGTGAGTATGAGATATGAGGGGCTGGGGCTGTACGCTCATTTCTCTTAATTCATTCTGGGGTTCTAAGCGAAAGATTCAACCTCTCCCCCTGCCCCGCCCACAGGACTCTGCCATTGTTCTGATACCCACAGAGTCCACTTTTAATATTAATGATCTTTAAGGTGTCAAGATACTCATTTGATCACCATGGCAACACTTGGGTGATTGGTGCATGGCATTAGCACATACAGAGTACAGACAAAAGCTATATTTGAATTTTGACACATTGTGAGCACAACAAATCAATTTATGCTTAGACCCCCTCTGTCGTCTCATGTAAGCGAGCCAATTGTTTGTAAATAAAAAAAACCTTGATTTGTGGGCAAAGTTCCCTAGAACCCCACAAAGCATTTAGTGGCAAATTTAGTCTGCAAATGCCAAGCCAACTGATAGGCCAACACTAAACAAACAGCCTCATCCTTCCTGGATATTACATTGCTCAGTAACAACACATTTTTAGCATTGGGTATGTGTCTTTAGGGTGGACCGTGGACATCTGTTCCAGAGTAAGTCATTAAGGTTGAAATCTGTAATGCCAAGTGTACCAAATTGCAGAAGGTTCAATGTGTGTCATCCATCAGTGTCATGGCCATTTAAACCCAACGTTACCCTGTTGTATCTTTGATAAACCCATACCTAAATTTGGTCAATCCAATTGATTTGCTTATTATGGCTCCCTCCCCCTCATGAATTACACAATTTGTATCAAAATGTCAAATTATTGCCTGTTTATTTTTTTTAAATTTTTTTTAACCTCATCTTACTCTTTTTATAAGCTACTACAATAATTATAGCTTATAAAAGTGTTTTGTTTACTTTGGTCATGCCTTAACTCACCTAGGGCACCGAATTAAGCACTGGTGCCACTTAAAAAAAAAAAGAAGGGTGGCGGCATGATGCTGCTCATCGCTTCATTGCAGTTACTAAGTTTTCATGAATAGTGAACTAGTGATCATATTGACTTCAGGGTTTAAAACCATTTCACAAATCACTCAATTCCTTTTCTTTCTATCTGACTCAAAAATAGCATTCCCTGAATGTCAAACTTATTTTAAGCATTTGCATTACGTGACAATTTATTTCCAGCGCTGTGATGATCTTTGACTCTGTTTTGTGTTGTGACTCAGATTTAGATCAGACTTGTTAATCCTGAAGTTTCAGACTCTTCCAGGAAAGGGCCACACAGCTAGAGCACAATTTGAACAGTTGATATACGGTGTATGCAATTATACATTTGAATTGTACTTGCCTGTAATGTAAATTGATGTGTTGTAAATGGTTTGTTTCATTCTACCTCTCTCTCCTCAATAGTTCCATATCATTTTAATTGTCTTATCTAATGATAAAAATGCAAATATCAGTAAAACTAATATTTTAAACCATCTGCAAATATGCACATATCTCGTTTAAGCGGATGTAATAAACCAACCTCACACAACTTCAGCAGAACCAGCATCCTGTGGAGCGCTCCTAAATCTTCCTCTGAAGCACAAACAGTTCACTGTAACTTTTCTAATGATGAAAGGCAAATATCAATAAAACGTATATATATTATATACCATCTGCAAATATGCAGATATCTCATTTAAAAAGATTCCCAAATCTCACGAAAATCCAGCGTTTTCTTCTGTTGAGTGCTCATCTAATATCTTCCTCTGATGTGCGTATTCTATCAGCCAGAATCTGTAGAATTTTTTTATTTTTTTTTACTGTGATGAAGAGCCTGAGAGTCCATCTCCATCACAGGATTTTACTGTGTTTAAAGGACTTGTTTATTTTTTTACTCACCAATTTTCATTATTTATTGGGGGTTTATTGTGCAAATGGCTTATCAGTCCTATTTATTGGTTTTGTTCTTAACTCTTATTTGAACTTATTTATTTTTCGAAGATTTTGTATTTGAAAATCGAATGGTTTGTTCCAATTAGCAAAGGCGGGAAAATTGTGTATTTAAAACAGCCGCCACTCGGGGGAAAAGAAGGATGGACGACAAGGGTTTGAGCACATGGACAAGGTTATGCTAGCACTGCTTGAGTGCAAATATACTCCAGCCTCCATTGTTTAGGGAGGGGAGTAGGCACTGCTCTTAGTACCAGAAACAGGTGTAGATTTTAGACTTTTTCTTTTTTTTATGTTTGCTTTTAAACACTTATTTATTTTTGTTCTTTGATGAATTAAACATCTTTTTGGAACTCTATACCTTCTCTCTGGTGTGATTCTCCTTGTGACCGCTCCATCACACTGGACACCACAGTTTTTTACTTAAACTCCCAGAAAAAATATTATTATGACTTCAAACTCAGAAACTGAAAATTGCATTTTGTTTTAATGTATTTTTTTATTGAATAGATCTGGACGAAAACAAATGAGCTTCACGTCACTGACCCTTACACATGGCCATAATATACACTTATTACCCTCTGTTATTGTATTTTTATGATTCATTATGAAAAAGGTTTACTCTTTTTTTACTCTAGATTGTTCGCTCACTGTGATGCTACTCCAATAACTGAACTATAATGGAATTTTGGGTTGTTTCTATGAAGGGTGTTTAAACAGTTGTGCAAAAATTTGTTCTACATGCAAAGAGATTTATTGGTGAAATCTGTAATCTGAAAATCGTTTGAGTTAAAAACATGTACATGTTGGCTAACTGTACAAATGTCATAGTAATTAATATCTTACCATTTTTTATCTTCTTTTTAAAGAAAGAGAAACTTTTATTTGAAAAAAATAAAAAATGTATAATGTATTTTAATCAGTCCATGAGCTGCACTGGTAACTGATTGTCGGTTGTGAAATGTTTTATCTCCAGCAAACATGGCTGTGGATTACTCTTCACTATTACAGTTTGGAACCAGATCATTCCAAGTAGACAGCCCAGCACAGTACTTTGTCATCCATACACCCACACATACAGATTCCTTCCTCATGAATTCCATTGACCTTTTGACCACATTGCACCTCCAGGCTACTCATTCAGCCTTACTCAATATCCAATTATAACACAAAGTTAACACTAATGATTCCTGAAGCCGATGGGTCAACTAAGCCAACATGCTCTTGATTTGAGCCTCCTTCATAATCAGAATGGTTTGATAGCTGATACAGTCTCCCCTCTTATAGAAAACTTTATAATGTTCTTGATTATGAACAGAATTATGACATGAGTGGGAGGAAGCAGCATTTTTCGAGCCGTTAATGTTTGGTTTGGATACTGGAGAAGGTCAGACTTCGGGCAATGATGCCAAGTCTGTAAATCTTCCTTTTGACTCAAGCTGAACATCTTATCTTGTCTGTACTGATTCTCATTTCACTTATCAAGGCTAATTATTTATATTTGAAGAATGCTTACCAGACATTGGTGACTAGTGTAACGGACCTTCATAGTTGAAATGGTCAGTGATGATTTCTAGTTTACTAGGGCTGTCAATCAATTAAAATATTTAACGCAATAATAAAATAATGAAGCAACTTAATGAAGTTTTTGTATCTAGCTTGCAGTCCTCCGCTGGTGTTTGCATTAACATTTTTGAACGATGGGTGATTATTGCGATAATTAAAATTCTCCATTCAAGAATGCTAATTACTTTTTTGAACATCACAAATGGGTTTGATTTTAAAATGAACAAACATGAAACTATAAACATAGAATACAAGCACTAATTATATGCTTCAGAAATATATCGTACATTTTAAATTGATTTGAAGTTTAATCCATTTGTGGGTAAAACACAGTTCAGTGGAATGTATCTGAGAATGTGGAGGAGTGGTTTTAGCTCTGTTTTATTCAACTGAAGCTTTGTCGTTCCCTTCCACTAAAGCTTGTGGAAAATTCCAGTTCCAGCTTCACGCTTTACTCTAAGCCAGAGCCCCTCGGTTCGCCTAATGCCAGTGTTTGACACTTCATTGAAGTTTTATCCTCCAAAATGTGCATTCTGAATGGTAGGCATAAAGTACCATGAGAGAACCATAAATCTATTTATCATAGTCTCCTAATAATCCCCATCCATTAATTGGCTGTTACACTCTCAACCACAGCTGGTGTGTGTTGAGCGTACTGGCGCACTATGGCTGCCGTCGCATCATCCAGGTGCATGCTGCACACTGATGGTGGTTGAGGAGATTCCCCCTATACAATGTAAAGCACATTGAGTGCTTAGAAAAGCACTATATAAATGTAAGGAATTATTATTTAATCTGCAAAAAACTCAATCAAGGTTTTGGAGCTGGAAATAATCTTACTTGAATTAGGAGAGATACTATGTAGTAATGGGACTGGTTTTGTGGCTATAACATATGGAGTTTATTATCAGGCAGTCATTTTAGGTTGAAGCCAAGGGATAATTCACCCAAAAAATGTAAATTCTCTCATTAATTTACTCACCCTCATACCATTTCAGATGGGTATGATATGCTTTAAGCAGAACACAAATTAAGATCTCAGTTCTGTTGGTCCATATAATGCATGTGAATGGTGTCTAAAACTTAGAACTTTTGAAGATCCAAAAAGCATATTTTTTGCTTATTTTCAAAAGCCTAAAGAAAATTAATTCACTCCAGTGGTTTAATCCATGTCTTATAAAGCAGTCCAATCGATTTTGGATGAGAACAGACCAAAATATTGGTCCTATAACTCCCTTTCTCCAAAAAATCTTGACATCTTATGTGTCTTTGGCAATCTTGATTACAAGCTTGATTCCTGTAGCACCATCTAGTGCTCTGTGCATACGTTGAGCACTAGGAAGTGTAGTCGAGTTTGAAATTATGATCATGCCTAGAGATTGCAATTTCAAGATGTAAAGTGAAAAAGGAGTTACATTTTGGTCTGTCCTCACCCAAAACTGATTAGATCGCTTCAGAAGATGGGCGGCGTTTCTCAATTCTTAGAATGCAGAGAACGGACTTGCGTCCTTATAAGGACCAGTCTTGCCAAGGTACCTTGGAAGAACGAACTCTGAAGTACAGGTGGACGTAGAACGCATCTATTGCAAGCTTTGGAATGAGCTGCGATCTTCCTGTTGCGCAATTAACCATCACAGCACATTTGAATCCAGTGAGAAAACTACTGATTTTATCACACCACTGACAGCATTAATATCTTCACACCAGTAATGTTTTGTAGCACTAGTATTCTTCTAAAAAGATATTAGAAGATATTAGATATTAGAGATATTCTTCTAAAAAAAATTTGTTCTACAGAAAAAAGACAAGTCATTCACATCTTGGATGGCATGAGGTTACAAGAAAATGATGAGAGAATTTTTATTTTTGAGAGAACTATTTCTTAAAGCCTGGCCACACTTTCTGTACTACACCAGAATGAGTGTGTGTGCATATGTGTGTATCATACAGATGCAATGTTTGCTGAAGGTTATAGCAGTGTCATTTGTGTTGTACAGAACTTAAGACACAAAAAGTGTTGAAGTGGGATCCAAAAGTCTGAGACTGGTAGTGAAATATCTTCTATAGTGAAATAGCTTCTATTTTGCTTTTTTTTCTTTTTTTTTATTAAAACTTTTCAAATTATATTATCAGGATAACAATCGGAGTGAAAATTTAACTGAAAAACGAACATTAATTTCAGAATGTCACCCTTTTGCTTTAATGACAGCATGCTCTTGAACTGTTCATTTAAAACCATGGCGTGGTGGTGTAGTGGGCTAACGCACATAACTGTTAATCAGAAGGTTGCTGGTTTGATCCCCACGGCCACCACCATTGTGTCCTTGAGCAAGGCACTTCCAGGTTGCTGCGAGGGGATTGTCCCTGTAATAAGTGCTCTGTAAGTCGCTTTGGATAAAAGTGTCTGCCAAATGCATAAATGTAAAACCTCCTGATATTATCCCAGCCTGATTTGAGAATGTTCCAGAAAGCATCAAACTTTTTGTTCGTTTGATTTAACACGGTAATACATTTGCTTATTTATGACCTAGAAATCTTGTTTACATTTTGTACCCTGAAAGTTTGTATATTTCCAATTTTAAAATGATAGAGAATATGAATTGAAAATATTCTCAGATTTTCCCCTCACTGCACCTTGGTGGAGACTCTTCTACGAATCAATCCATTTAATTACCTTAATACTATAGATGTAGAGTGCTAATTAAACTTAATCCCTTAAACTCTAAACGTAGCTTTCAGCATCTGGCTTTCTTATAGGGATTAATGGTGTTTGTTTGGCAAGGTGTGGTGTTTGCAGTCCAGGAAGAGGATTAGACAGTGTGTTGTAGTGCTTCAGTTCGTCGCTCCGAGACGTCTGAGTTAAGTTCTGCTGAGTCCAGCTCTCTGTGGAATGATCAGTGGTGCTGTTACCTGGCTTCTGTTACAGTCTTGCTGATAATCAGCCCGTCATGCCATGACAAATGGAGCCCCAAAGCTGTTCTTTTATGAGGTATTTACAATTGGTCACCAAGTGCATTTTTACTGATCAGATGGCTATAGGGTGGGAATTCAAGATCGGATTTATATCTGTTTGCCGGAGACGCATTGATGTGACCAAGTGTAAATGGAATGTGCTTTTTCAATCAAAGCAATTCGATTAGTAAAAATGCATGATGTGACCAAGTATAAATACCACTTAGCATCTACACAACCATCATGTCTACTTTGCTGTTCCTACCACTCTTGTTTTGCATACTCATGCTCTGATAATACTCGAAATCCCTCTTAGAATCATCATAATTCCCTTTATTGTTGCAATTTATGAGGTAGTGTCTAAGTGTTTTGTAATTGATCAAAACAATTTTTAGTTCCCAAAAAAAGTTTCTTAGACAATAATAAGCACATTAGATTATTTAACCTTTGTGGCTGCAAATGTTAATGATGAATGTGTTTTTAATGACATGAGAGCCAGAGATTTCATGCAGAAATCTACTAACCATAAAACAGTGAATTGCAGAAATGGTGCATGGGGACACAGTATTGATAGGTTTTATAAAGATTCCTAAGGTTGGGGGGTGTTGGACAGGAATCTAGGAGAATATGAAGGAAAAAATATGTCTGGTTTTTCCCTCACAGCACCTTTGGAGACACATTTACCCATAAAAGCATTGTATAAAAATGCTTGCCTCCGCAGTTTTTTTTACTGTTCTTCTGAGACACCAATATAACAGGCCGGACTCACGGTTTTGATTCCATTTACACTTGCTGTTATGAGTTCAAACAGACCCTGTGAGACCGGCACGCCCTGCCATTCTTCAAGTTGACTGTTTGCAGATATTTCAGTGCAGGACAGCTCATGGAAGCATGAATACCCACCAGTATTCTGGTAGAAGGCCACAAGAAGGCCTGCGTTCGGATTGGCTGCTAAGAGCCACTTACAATTGGTCTGCGAGTAGCCAGTTGAGAAGTCGTTCTTATAGCCTTAGTAACATAGTAAACAGAGGGACATCATATCACATAAGTTGCAGAAAAACAAACAGCCACCAAGCTCAAATGCAAATTTTAATTGGGTACATTAGACGAGAGAAAAGTATCACATGCATGTACGAATATTCCAGTGTATGAACGTGTGTGTTTTTACTCTCTTCTGTCCTATACAGCTATTTACTATTTTTAAGTATTTTCCTTACATCTCAACATGTAACATAAATATAACTTATCATTAATTCTACAATTAGTTTTTAATAATTTAGAACGTTTAACTATAGGTAAAGTGCTTAAACTTTTTATATATATATACACAAACCGTATATTATATCAGTAAAATAAAATACTAATTTCCAAACACGTAGTCTCATTATTCAGGACAAAGTGATGTCACATATAACTATTTATTTTCTTTCCAGTACATGTTTAGACATTTAATATTAATAAAAAGAAAAACACAAAAGTTTTTCTACTGTCGCAAAGGCAAAGTGTCCGAAGTTATAGAATCACCCTAATGACTAATCTTGAAGGTGGCTACTTTTTGTATGGAGATTTACCTCTTTTGCCCGTCTTTCACCTGCATCTTCTTCCAACAGTTTTCATTCTTTCATTCATAAACATCCAATCATAAGGTGTCGTCAAGCTGGTGACGTATAGACAACTTTCATCCAATCATTTGACGTCTAATTATATCAATAGCGGGAGTTGCTGGAATAGACCTTTTTCACAGACTGTGATGATGCGTTTCCACTTTATTTTGCAGCATAATCTAGCAAACTTTTTTTATATGATACATTTTTTGAAATACTGAGTGTGTTTATAACGTTATGCTTTGTGTTATATTACCCTGGAATTAGTTTTTAAAAATGAATTACCACAGCTGCGAGGGGGATTCGATTACAGCTGCTGAGAGAGTGACAGTACATTTTTTTTTAATCTTAAGCCACCGCTCTCTATTATTTTCTTCTGGAAAGTCATTAAAATGTAATAGTGGACTTTTCTTTTGCTCTCGGAGCAAATGGGTAAGTGAAAATAATATTTCTGTGGTCTCTCATTCACTGCAGTCAAATTTGACCCTGCAATAGTTTACTTTCACATCTCTTAATGGAGGCAGTGGAACATGCAATGTTTTATTTAAAGCTGAAGTGTGTCATTTTGTAGATATTAAATTCTTTCTCCTATCCCTGCTTAATAAACAGAGACAACTAAGTAATCCAGTTGTAGGTTGATTTCCTCAAACTGTAAATACTGTCTCTGTGGTTCTATTGAAAGACATGGGAACATTGACCTGACCACTGGCTTGAGTTTTTTTATTTATTTGTATTTAATTTTTTTTCCATTTATATTTAGTGTCGCTAGTGGTGCAGAAATGACTTTAGCTTTAACTTGTTGTCTGTATGTTTCTTTTTGGTCCTTTGTTTAGAATATAACCTTTTAAAAACATTGTGTTGTTACTAGGGCTTTTGATTTAACACATTCAATTGGTGCGATTAATTATATGAAAAATAACATGTTAAAAAATTACTACCATTAATCATGCCTCCAACCCGAACTTAAAATACATACTGTGCACCAACAATTAAAAATTGCTTTTGCTTGTCTAAATGCTTTACTTGTTTGCTGCCACAATATATGTATATGATGTGATGTATTCTAATTATCTGTTTTAAAATCTGTATTATATATTATTATATTTATAATTTAATTTGATTAATTATTCGGCACATCATTTAATTACTTCAATTAAACATTTAATCAATTGACAGCCCTAGTTGTTACTGGGACAACAGATAAAAAAAAAGACTGCTTGTCAGTCTGACTGAACTTTAAACTCTTTTAACATCTTTATCTGAACTTAAAATATTTTTTTTTTCTTAAATGGTAAATAGCTGTTATTGATCATGGATTTTTTATGGATCAACTTGGATTGTGATGTCATAATTACCTATTGTGTCACAAAACTGTGGAATGTTGACAGAATGTTGTAAACATCACCAAGTTCATGAATGTTGAAATGACTTCATCTTACAAACAGGTTTCTGGAGATGAGATCAGAGACCATAATGGGTCTATTGTTCTTTGGAGATCTTCACCAAGGAGTCACCAAGAACATGCTGCTCATGACATTCATCAATTTTGGCCCCATCGTTTCTGTGCAGGTACGCAAAAACGGGGTGACCAACTTTTCCCTAGAGTATGGTTACATGAATTATGTACACCAAGCCCATGCTGCCCATGCGCTGGACACTCCTAGGCAAGCCCATAAGGATAATGGGGTCCTTCGGAGATTCCACATTGCGAAGTAGTGGAATAGGTAACCTCTTCATCAAGGATCTTGCAAGGGACATTGACAGTGTTGCGTTATGATGCATTCACTGTCTTTGAAATTCTGTCATGCAAAGTGGTGTGCGATTAAAAATGGATCCAAGGGCTACAGATTTGTGCTTTATTCAACCTTTGAGTCTGCTGAAAAGGCTATCAAGACCTTTGACGGCATGAAGCTCAATGACCAGATCGTGTCCATTTGCCATTAAAAGAACAATGAGCAGCGTTGGGCTGAGTGGGTGACCAACCCTGAGGGTGAGCCTGTATGTACAGAACTTGATGTACAGCTTGGGCAGTGATGAGCTCCACACCTTATTCTCTGCATTTGTGCCTGTTACCAGTGCAAATGTGATAATGGAGAATGGATGGAGCTAGGGCTATGGATTTGTGGCCTTCTCTTCCCCGGAGGCTGCCACCAATGCTTTATCAGTGATGAATGGCCATGTTATTGGCAACAGTCCATTGAGAGTCGCTCTGTCCCAGGGTGTTGAGATGCCCAACACTCAAACTTATGACCAGGACAGAGCTGACACGGCATCACCGAATGTTATCATCGAGGCGATTTGGGAGGAGAGCACTAAAAGCTTTTTGCCTGATTTGCTGCTGAAATGCCCCTTCAGGAGAGCCCTGAAATGGCACAGCATTGCCTCGCAGCTGTTGATGAGATAGTTGAGTGCACACCAGCGGCAAGTGTGCAGAGCATGTCTACTCCCCCACTGCCCACTGTGAGACCATCAGAAGAGACATCAAGCCACCATATTGCCAGGCACTACAGAAGATGGCCTCTTTACTCCTAGCATCTCAGACCCTGGACATCTCTGATGGTGCAGCTCCTCAGCAGGAGGATGACTAGAGTAGGCGGTCATTATTGAGGGGACAATGGCTTAGAAATACATTGAGGATAGTTGTGAGCAGCTCAATAACCTGGTCTCTCCTCAGTCATTGGGCAGTTAGACGAATGAAACTGTGATGGTTCTTTATGGTCCCAGATGAAGCGGTGCAAGAAAGATCTGCATTCTCTGCAGCAGTGCAAAAAAATAAATAAAAAGTTACTGTATCCAAAATAAAATCCCAAAAATAAATGGTTGAGATGTTTTTTGTTTATTTGTGTGTGGTTGGTATTGGTATAGGTTTTGACTACTGAAATGTTGGTATCGTGACTGCCCTAGGTTAAACCCGTTTTTGCTCTTTATTTCCCTGATTTCTCTTGCTCCTGCTCTTTTTTCCATGGGTTAAGCATATTTAAGCACTGGAATGTGTGCCTGAAAATAATTAGCTATAGCAGGTCATAAAAATAGTCTCTAGTACTGCTTTCAGCGGTTCTGTAAGAGCTGTCACAGTGGAGGAAAAGAGTACACACACGCACACATACAGTATATTAACACACAGTGGATCATGGAAGGATTGAAGTGGAGGTCTTGTTAGGTTGGGGGGTTGAAAGCTGGTACTATGGTCATAGCTTTGATTGCCTTAAGGGAGACAAAATTGTACTAATTCACTAATTGCCATAGTGTGCTGCCTTGGAGATGTTTCTCTCTCTCTCTCTCTCTCTCAGTATCTCTCTGTATGTCGCTCATTAATATGAATAAGTTCTCATTTCATCTTTTGTATATCAAAACCAATGATCCCCTCACTTGATTTTCTGCTGTACTTAACATCAGCATGGCTGTAATTAAGAAGTACAACTACACAAAGTGAGTGAGATATTGCTTTTATACTGTTCTATAGACAACACTTTAAAATTGGGTAACTTGCATTTAGACACAATATGCCCAGTTATTTTGTCTGCTTTTGCTCCACTAAAGAAAATAGTTCCAAGTGAAGCCAAAGCAGTATCAACCCATGCATACTGTCGAGCAACACACATCCTGGCAGTCTGTCTGGAACACCTTGAACACAAACGAGACGACTGATGCAAACAGTGAAGTATCTCAGTTCTAATACAGATCAGCACTCTTTCAATGTCACTTGGCCAATCAGATCTGGAACTAATTCTAGCGCTATAGAAGATAAATATTATTTAACATTGAAATGACAATGGATTGTCTGCATCTGCATCAAACATCTGCAGTGTGTTCACTCCAAAGGACGAGTTAATCAGTAGGTAAAAAGAAATAAAGAAAGAATGCTTGCACTCTTTTGGTGCATCTGGTCCCTAATCGCGTTTATATTCTTGTGCTCTACGTGTTTGTCTGTTTTTCTGGTTTAAGGTTTAAGCTGCTGTCTCTGAGGATGATGTTAGACAAAAACTGACCTGTCTTTGCAGCTCTCCCCTCCAAAATGCTTTTGTTAGTTTTGTTAATTGCCTGCCATTAAAAATCATCTTATGTTTTGCTTCAGGATTACTAAAATTTGAACTGTTATTGTTAGATTACAAATTTGTCACCATCCAAATTTAGTGTCACTTTTTTATCTTTCAGCTCACGAAAGCAACAATTACTTGATTTATTTATAGAGTCAAAATGATTTATTTATAGAGTGAAATGCTTTGAGTTATGCTTTTATATAGCTTTCTTCTGATTTAATCTTTTTTTTTTTTTTTTTCCATGACAGATTAACCTATGTTGTTACCATAACAATTTGACATGTTGAATTAAAAAAATGACATGTATTCCAGAATTCCCTAGTATTGGGTGTTTTTGCTTACATTTAATTAGTGACCTAGAAATAGTGCAGACTTTTAAATATTTCTTCTATTTAAATCATAACTAAAACTTATTTCCAGTTTAAAAAGGATTTTCAGACTTGGACCACACAAAAAAAATATAATTGTACAGTATATTAAAAGTTCCAGTTTTTCCATTTTTTTTTTTTTACCCCAACACACATATTCATGAACTATATTAATTGACAAAAGCATTGTTTATTGATGTTATTATCCTCATTATTATCAGTATTATCATGAACACATTTATTGAACATCAGTGTCATTTATCATATTACTGTTACCTCTTTGTATCATGAACACCTTACCCTGGGTAAAATCTCTGCTTTAGTATATTGTGTGTGTGTGTGTGTGTGAGTGTGTGTCTATATACACACACACACACAAATATTGTTGGGGAGTAATGAAATACATGTAATGGGAATATGTATTTAAAATATAAGTATTCCACTACAGTTACAATTTAAATCATTGGTATTTAGAATACAGACAGAGAAGTAAGTTTGAAATATGTTTGGAGCAGAAGAAATAGAAATAAACTTTGTGTAAATTGTCAACTTTACGCTAAGCTAAAATGCTATTTCTAGCATTCAACATGCACATGTTATCAGGCATGATCATACTTTTTTTATCAAGAAAATTCACGTTGAATAATAATTTATTTTTTTCTAGTAAGACCTTTTGATATTAGGGCAAAAATTTTATTCTTGATAATAATGTTTATATTGTTTCTTGGAAAAATATCAAAAACATCTTTAAAACAAGATCAATTTGATTTATTTTGTTTAAGAAACAACACAGCATAAGCTATTTATGTTTTTCAGAGAATGTATTTTTAACATGCGTATTTTGTCTTACAGTTTTTATAGTCAAAATAAGTGAAAAAAATCTACCAGTGCTGAAGAAGTAATCCAAAGTATTTAGAATACGTGACTGACCTTGAGTAAACTAATGGAATATGTTATAAATGACATTTTATCTGTAATCTCTGTAGTGGAATACATTTCAAAAGTAACCTTCCCAATCTGATATATATATATATATATATATA
Source organism: Moxostoma hubbsi (assembly GCA_032164185.1). Lineage (NCBI taxonomy): Eukaryota > Metazoa > Chordata > Actinopteri > Cypriniformes > Catostomidae > Moxostoma > Moxostoma hubbsi. The sequence goes on along the minus strand of JAVLUX010000201.1, from coordinate 1,935,571 downwards.
TATATATATATATATATATATATATATATATTAGTCCTCACTAACCTGTTCTTCAAAAGGATATGAAGTTATGTTGTGATAACCTGAATTAAATTTGACTTTTAAACAGATCTAAAATGTTGTCTCCAAGAGGGCTGTCACTTAAATAATGCTACGTTAGTTGTCAGGTTGGCCAACAAAGTGGCATAGAGCCAGTTTCACTGCACAAATATTATTTCCAATTCAAATGTCTTACTCTGCACCGAGTGCTGGCTCTTTATAAGCACTGACTGCATTTGCTGCTCTTCCATAGTTTATGCAAGTTCAATGGGGGCAACTTTCCCACCCATCTCTAATTCATGTGAATTTCAGTTTCATTGAGTTGAATGTCATTTGTTAAACCATTTTTGCAATCTCAGCACTTGCTAGGAGCGAGTCGCTCCCTCATCAAGAAAAAAAAAGTCTGTAAAATTGTTGTTGGAATAGGACTTTGTGATGAATGGATGCTGCCATAAATGGCGGTCCAGTTCACCATGTTGATGGTAATTCTAGGCAGCTTTAATATAGGACTCTTTTCCTCGCAGCAGTCTAATGCTTTTGAAATTAATGGTTGGATGTTGTCAAGTAGTAAGCAAGATGGTGCCGTTCTGTTCTCTCATCCTATGTTGTTTGCTTTGTTTATCTTTGCTTTATGTTTTCACTCACACCAGTCAGTCCCATTGGGTTTATGATCGCCAAGCTTTGCTGCATATTAGTTATTTTGTTGTGGACTTGTCCACTAGCAGAAAATGCTTCTTTCACCCACCTTTTACTCTGCCGGTTCCAGCGAGAGTATACTCCACCTGGATGTATACGTATTGCAAGACAAAATGGCGGAGGAAATGTGGAAGATGAACTGGTGTTTCCACAAGAACTAAGGAAGTTTTGGATCGTTCACCCATGTCATGAGTACTTGTTTCCAGAGATGCTCGTGTCTTCTGCCTGTTTTCCCGGCCCTGTGGTCTCTGACTGGATTATCATTAGAAAACCGCAGGATTGCTCCAGAAAGCGTGAACTCAAACAATCTATGCTACCTCAGGTTGACAGGAGCTTCGGGCTACTCATTGGGGAATTCTTGAGTTTCCAGCTCAGTAAAAATGGCATTGATTAATGCAAGATCCATTACAAATAAACTTTTTATCCTTAATGACTTTTTGTTTCACAAATTGGACTTTTTATTTATTTCAGAAACGTGGCTTAATGATGGTGAATTTAGCCCCCTTGTTGAACTTTCCCCAACTAGTTGTGACTTTTTAGCACCCCCAGAACTGTTGGTCGATTGCCATGGTTTTCAAACATTGTTTCAAGTGTCGGCTTCTACCGTTTGCAATCCATCACATTTTTGAAGCCCAATTAATGACACTCGTCTTACTGAACGTGGTTGTGTATAGACCTCCCAAGTATAGCAAAGATTTTATTTTAGAATTCTCTGACTTTGTCATTATATTATTTCTCAGATAATATTTTAATTGTGGGAGATTTTAACATTCATGTTTGTTGTCCTGAAAAACCTTTGGTATCACAGTTTTTAGATTTAGTAGATTCTCTTAATTTCACTCAGTTTGTCAAAGGCCCTACTCATGAGCAGTGTCACACGGTGGATCTGGTTTTATCTTTAGGTCCTAAAATTTGTAATGTTGAAATTGATCATTGCTGTTTGTCTGATCATATGCCTGTGATTTTTAACGTCACTTTGAATTGTGGATCATCTAGCTCTCAGCCTTCTGCTTACTGGTTTAGATTGATCATTTCATCTACGGCTTTTACAGATGCTTTTTTAGCTTCCTCTACGTCATTTTATTGAGTATCCCTCTTTTAAGGCAGGTCACGATGAGCTTGTTACTGTGATTAACTCTGTGTTCAAATATTGTAGATGTTATTGCTCCGTATAAAAACATCAAGAACAAAGTTAGAGGTCAACCATGGTTAGACAATGCTACTCGTGCTGACAGGCTGGTGTGTAGAAAGGCTGAACAGAGGTGGAAAAAATACAAATTGCATGATTTACATCAAATTATGTGGGAAAGTTTGTTGAAATATCAAAAGGTTGTGAAGGATGCAAGAGCAAATTATTTTTCTAATATTATTTCTTTACACTCTAACTCTTGCAGAGTGTAGTTCAACACCATTAATAGAATACTGAACCCAGAAAGAGTTTATTTAAACCCCTCTGTGGATATTTGTTTTTTGAGATTTTTTTGATAAAATAAAGGAAATTAGGCTTTTTTTTCTCCCCGTTTACAACCCATAAGAGATTATATATGATCTGAAGCCGCCGCCTTGCCCCTGTGATGTTCCTGTGCACCTTCTCAAGAAGATGTTAGATATAATTTGTCCTAGCATCATGTCTATCATTAATAGTCTTGAGGATGGTGTGGTTCCACATTGCTTTAAGAAAGCAATTGTTCAGCCTCTTTTGAAGAAGCCTATCTGGATTTAGGGATGGTCATGGTACTGAGTCAGCCCTGTTAAGGGTAGCAAATGATTTGTTACTAACTGGTGACTCATCATTTTTTTGGACCTCAGTGTGGCATTCGATACTATTGATCATGAAATTCTTATTAGTCGTCTAAGGCATGCTGTGGGGTTACAAGTTACAGTTTTAAGATGGTTTATATCTTACCTTGAAGGTAGATCCTTTTCAGTAAGGTTTGGAGATTTTTCTTCTTCTTCATCACCCATTCATTACCTATGGTGTTCCTCAGGGATCTATCTTAGGTCCGATGTTTTTCATTTTTTAAATGCCTACCTCTTGGCATGAGTTTTAAGAATATGGTGTATCTTACCACTTCTATGCAGATGACACTCAAATCTATCTCCCCCTGCAACCTGGAGTGAATAGTTATTTTAATTTGTTGTTGTTTTGTTTTAGAGGTTAAAGGTTGGCTGGGTCAAAATCTTCTCCAGTTTAATGAGAAGAAAAAGGAGATCATTATCTTAGGATCTGATGTATATGGTGCAGATATTACCAATGGCTTGGGGCCATGGGCCACTAATCTGCAAATACCTGCAAAAATATGGATGTTGTTTTTGATTCAGCACTAAAATTTGACAAACAGATTAAGGCTGTTGTGAAAGAGCCATTGCCAAAATGAAATCAATTTTATCATTCAGTGATCTGGAGAAAGTTACACTTAAAAATTTAAAATGCAGCTGTTAGTCTGCTCACAAATATTAAGTGGGGGGCCATATTTCACCAGTATTGGCTTTCACTACGTTGGTTACCTGTACAGTATAGAATTCAATACAAGGTCCTTGTTATTTGTTTTTAAAGTGGTTCATGGTATGGCCCCTGGTTACCTCACTGAGCTTATACATTTGTGTTATTCATGTAGATCATTAAGATCAGCCAATCAATTACTACTGACTGTTCCCAGATCACACTTAAAGCTCAAAGGGGATCAGGCTTTTTCGGTTTTGATGGTCTGAGGTTGCGGAATGGTCTACCTCTTGAAATTAGATCCTCCACGTCTATTATTATTTTTAATTCGCATTTAAAATACATATTTTAATACTTCATGGACTCTGTGTTGATGGGCTTGGTGATTGTCTTTTTTATACTTGTTTTTATTCCCTACGGTTTTGTTTATTGTGTGATATGTTTATGTTTATAGTTGTTTTTATATTTTTAATGTACAGCACTTTGTTGCGACTGTAGTTTCAAAGCACTTTATACTGTAAATAAATGAGACTTGAGACTTGAATCTAAAAGCTAAACTAAATTTACACTTGTTTGCATGAAGTAATGACATTTAAATAAAAACAAAAAATTAGGGTCATTGCAGTAGCACAAGCCTGGAGCATGATTTGGCTAGTTTTTGTCTCTTTTTATTCTGGCAACTCTTGGATTGATCTTGGATTGAGCTTGAGCTCAAATGATATGTGATGCTGGCCACGATACGCTGTATGTGAGGTAATGTAGTTAAGTGAGTATACACTGATCAGTATCAATTCTTGAAGCATGCATGCCTGAGTTTATGTTGTAATATGGCTCTGACTTACTTGTTGATTTAAATATAAAAGCAATCATATACAGTATTATGGGTCTATTTTGGCCCTATATGAATTAATAGTTTATTTCTTTAAGGTATTAAGGAGCTATTGATTGAGTTTATTCAGGGTTTTGCTGCATAATCTCATTCTTATTTCAAACGTGTAATCCATTAGTGAGAAATGATATTTCATCATAAAAGACCTGTCATACAGTATATAGAGAGATCAACAAACTTAAGTCCCAAAGAGAAATTGAGTAATGTTTACCCATTTGTTGCATTTCCAATAAGATACTTTTATAAAAGAATCACGGCCATTAAATTCCAGGTACTGTGAATGTAAACCTTGCTTGACCTTTTGTATCCATTCTAAACATGCTAATGGATAAATTGCATCTAAACATAAAAACATGTGCTGCATCACTACATAAAAGTGCATAAAACTGTACCTCTGGACATAGGATTTGGTTTGGTGATAAAGTGAAATGTCCATGTAATTCTAACATTTGTACTTTTTCATACTTGTCATGGTTTACCAATTAACTCAACAGTTGCTCTTTTTTTGTTTGTGAGTACCCATTTGTGTTTGACTATATGTGCTTTAAATCTTTGTTTGGTGTCTAATCTGACTGGTCAGTTCTTAGGGCTGGACGATCATCCCTGCCGGTCATTACAGCCTGCCACGTCCTTAATCAGGCAGAGAGGAAAGAGCTATCATCTTATAGGGAGATGGACGGTCTCCACACTGGCCTTACCATCAAAACTAAGGGCTGTTTTTCTTTGTCTCACTCACTGTGCCTCTCTTTCATCTGTCTCCATGATAATTAGAGTTGAAGTTTAAGGACATGAGACAGCACAGTAGATCAGCCCAAGAGATAACCCTCTTGTTTCCTCCTGTGCTCGTCTGATAGGCTGGTCGGATCCTGGCATGTGAGGCATGCGCTCTCCGGGAGGGCGATTATATAAACTGTGGACCGCTGCCCTGGGTCTCAGCCCTGCTTGAGCAAATGGCTATGACATATCACAGCCCCCTTGTCTCTCTTATTTAGAAATGTTTTCATGTGTGTGTTTGTGTGTGTATGGCGCTCCCGTGCCCTCTAACAAGACATACACACCATCGCAGAGTGTAGTCAGATGGTATGCATGAAATTATAGAGAAAATAATGTCTACTCTTACTCTTGTCAAAAAGCTTCAGCCCTGGAAGACATGGACCAGTTATAAGGAGGATGAACCCTTAAAAGTGCAACAAGGTGATTCGTATTTGTTCTCATTTTGACTCTTCCACAGATACTCCTGCATCTGTAGCAGAGTTGAAAATGAATAAGATACCCTTTCCAGACAGTTTTCTTTCCTATGATAACACATTTCCTATTGAAACCTGACGTTTGGGTGGGACATTTCAAAGTGTTGCGCTAGGTCCGAATATGCATGCTTTCCTACTATGTAGTAAGCCAAAAACAATATGCCAATGGAGTAGTATGCCCGTATCCTCAGTATTCAAATAGTAAGCAAGAAATACCCAGATTATCTACTATTTCTGGTGAGATTAAGTACGGATCAGCTGGACACTTTACTACGTAAAAGTACTTACTTGCATAATGCCTCGGAAGCTGAATCACGTTCAAAACTCAAGATGAAAACAAATTGCAGAGAATCAAGGGTCGGATGGTTCTTTTAAATTGTTAGTGGTATATTAACAGGACAAAGAATGGTGCTTGTTTAACAAATCCAGAGTAGATTTTTTTTGCAGTTGTTATTACGTCAGACATTCAGTTCATGGGGGAAATGCCCATGGTTTTCTGCATGCTATAGCTTGTCAGTGGCAGGTGATATTAGAAAGCATTTTTTTGGACAAAACTTTGGACACGCCCCTGCGTACAGCAGTGTTTCCCAACCATTGTGCCTTGGCACACTAGAGTGCCATGAAAGATTGTCAGGTGTGCTGTGGAAAATTATGAAATTCCACAAAATAAATAAATGCATGAAGAAACAAAAAAAAAAACTCAGGGATCCAAACTCCTCACCTTTCGAGAAATCTGCCATTTTGAAACCATAATCGGTCACTTTTGTGATTGTGAAGAGCAATGATAATGTGCAAAAGTGACTGATACGCGTTAAGGGACCTTCACATGACTCGCGTCAGCGCTGCAGAATACATATTTAAATATTTAAAAACTGTCCAAATTTGTGAAGACACGGAGTGTCTCATAATTTCTTTGAATTAAATATTACCTTATCATTTACGATTATCAGAGACCCCAGTTATTGAACTAATTGAAATTCCCCAAGATAACGCTTAGACCTACGTATTAAACGAGTACTTTTATTACTTTGTGCTATCAAAGCAACTGCAAGCTTTTTTTCTCTCTTCCAAATCTCGTAAAATCGCCCCTCTGTGACACTTCTGCAACTTTTTTCATGTTGAGAGCGATGTGGCGCTTGACGCTGGCGTTGAACAGAGAAAATTATTATTACTTGTCTATTATTGTGGTCTTTTCTGATAAAAGCCATGCTCAGCAGTTTAAATGGGCTACTGTAGGAAAATTATACCGTAGATCTACTTTGTGTTTATAATTCTTATACTGAAGTCAGTAGATTTGTAGTCATGCAAGTTTTAATAAAGGAGAAGGTTAGGACGCTATTGAAACTCACTATTATTGTTGTCTTTTTGGATGAAAAATAATGCTCAGACTGTAGGAAGACTATAGATCTGCTTTATAGTGTTTAAGCATTAAAAGAACAAAGTCTCTTGGTAGATTTTGGTCATGAATGACTCAAAATTATTCACTCACTCATAGCACATAAGGCGCTCATTTGTCACCACCTATTGACATTTCCAGAAGGGGTCACTGAAATAATCCGTTAATAAAATTGAACAAATTTGTGAAACAGAAGCAAGTACTCTTTCATTTGCAGCTAATTCTGCACCATTTTAAACTTGAAAAAACTTGAGTCACTAAAATAGCTGGAATTGGTGCTTTTAGCTTATTCTTTAAAAAGAAATATCCCCAGAAAAAATGTTTGTGGACCAGTGATTGTCTTATATTTTTGCCCCTCATGAGATTGCATCCCTGTAATTTGCAAGAACAAATCTACAAATTAGAAAGAAGAAAATTGGTTATTTTTTCATTATCCATTTTGTGCTCTTGGCACCTGTGGCCCACACAGCATAGCTTACCTATGTGGCTTGTTTTTTTTGCATAGACAAATTTCAAACATTACAATAAACACACCACTAAAACGGACAGAAAACATGGACAAGTTCTTGAAAAGGAAAAATATTGATGATGGTTAGCCTATGTGGGATAGTGGTGTGCCGTAGAATTTTTTTAGTCGAAAAAAACTGTGCTGTGGCAGAAAAAAGGTTGGAAAACACTGGCATACATGACTGTTAGATTTTCTCTGGAGAGTATATATCTGGAGTGTATATATCTGCAAATAGTTTTAGGAGTACAGCAGAATCTAGATATCCTCAATGCTAACAGACTTGGACTAAAAGCTGCTAAATAATAATTATATTTTTGGTTGTTAAGACCAAATGCAAAAAACAAAAAACAAACAAAAGCAAGACTCAATGAATAGAACCGAACACATGTCCCGAGTAGAGGTCTGCACTGACATTAAATTGAAGACCGTACCGGAGACTGTGTGTGACCCAATCGTTAAAATTTTCAAATTTAATCCTGAATATATCAATCATATGATATTACAAAATATTATTACACTGCTCTATGGAATACTCTATATTGATTGGTCAATGGCGCCATCTAGCAGCCTGATATGTATGACTAACAACCGCACATCCAGGGATTAAGACGTATCGGACCGGTCATCCGGGTATTGCGAGTTATCTTTCCTGCTTCCCAGATCAATGTGCGATCTTGAAGTAAGATAATAAAATATTTTCAGCTCAGATTTCATGTACATTTATTTATGTATTTATTTGGCAAGCAGTCTTGTAATAGGTTGGATAATGAGTAGTCTGACTGTAATTTTCACAAAATAAACACCAACAGCTCTAAATCCAGAGATGAATTTCAGCTTTTCAGCGATTTTTTTTTTTTTTTTTTTTTTTTTTTATATCTTCTAACATAATTACATGATTTCAACACTGAACATTATTTCATGTCTATTTATATATTAATTTGCATAGGCCTAGTTGTTGTGTAATAAACAGGATAAACTACAATCAGCTGGTTGTTATAACATCTGGTTGACTGTACATTATCCTACAATATCCTACCTCTAGTCTCAACATGTTTTTAAAAGTTGAACTTTTTAAATTGACATGGCATCTTAAAAAGCCAGTGGTCCTGTGCTCCAGTGTCCTCTCAAATGAATTTGGTTACTTGATATTCTTTGAATTATATGGAAGTGATATGTGACATGACATGTGCAGACAAGCAATCTATTTATGAGACCTCTGAATGTTGATTGGTGTTACTTTGGTGTTACTTTCCTTCTCACACTCATATCAACATGATATATTATTTTTAACTAACATGTTAGCATCTCATGCCATGTTGTAGTGTAACTTTCTGTCACATGTCCTTTCTTGAGAGATAGCATTTGGAATCCTTTTTGTAATACTAAGAGCTTTTTTTTGGAGTTTTGATCTCAGTTCCTTCCAGCGTACCTAGAGGGTGTTGCTTCAGAGCGGTCGGCGCTAGAACGCTGTCAACCACTGGGACTCGTTGCCTGTTTGCATGACAGATTCATTTCCTCAGCCTCCGCTCTGCCGCACTATCGCCATGATGATCTTTCCATTCTCTTTCACATGCATATGGTCAATCACAGTGCTGCAATTAAAACAACTCTCACTTTTTACATATTCAACACACTAATTCAAAATTCAATTAACATTTTTCAAAAACTTTTTAAAATCGTGGTGTAATTATAACCCCCCCACGTGCTCACGTGCCAAGTAGACAGACGATATTGGAAAGACTTGCTACTGTTACACATTTACATTATCTAATGAACATGATTTTGTGCTTTGTTTTGTGTTGGGTCTTTTTGTCTCTCACTCTTGTCTGTCACACACAGGCACACATGGTTTCGATTGAAGTTGACATTTGAGGTCATCATTGAGCAAGAATTGTAAATAGAGTTGATTTACCATGAAATTATCCACAGTATTGGGCTTACTTCCACAGGATCAAAGAAAACAAACACACTGTCAAAACGTGCACTCTTTCTACTTTTCTCTCTCTCTCTCTCTCTCTCTCTCTCTCTCTCTCTCTCTCTCTCTCTCTTTCTCATACTCTCTCTCTCTCTCTCTCTCTCTCTCTCTCTCTCTCTCTCTCTCTCTCTCTCTCATACTCTCTCTCATACTCTCTCTCTCTCTCTCCTTTTCCTCACACAGACAAACACACAAACACCATGCATTCAAGTGCTGTAACATACACTGGGGTTCATAAGTTCAAGGCTTCAAACATCTCTGCACTTTTCAGACCTAACAGAGGTTTTTGCTGCTTCTTATGGGAAGGATATTCAATTTTCTTATCAAACTATTAATATTGTATATTTAAATATAGAATATCATTATCTATAAATATGTATACTGTATGTATTTACATGATCTGAACATTTTCTGCCTTTGTCCTCTGTCCCATCCCTAGTCTCTTCGTTTTCAATCCATATCACAGCTATGCCTGTTTTGTAAAGAAGAAAATAATTCAGCTTTGTCTTTTTTTTACCAATCCATATCTTCTGAGTTGACCTCTGATGGCTCTCTGTGGAATCACAGTTTTTGTACGTTTGCCACAGAAACAGGGAGGTCTAACTCCATCCTAACCCAGAAAAACAGAGGGTTTACGTGCATTGGTTGTGGCATGATAAAAGATGTCTGTTCTGAGAATAGTTTTCATTTAAACGGTTGCTCTGGATTCTGAGTAAGATTAAAGCTGCACCTGTATTTACAATGCATTTCAATCCAAGTACAACACCCAAAGCTGACTCAGGGGAATGTCCCAGGCATTTGCATTGAAAGGGGTTTATAATGTTCTGCCCTTTGGTACAGTTTTTGGCATTTTGTGGTGGTTGTAGGTGGTCCTGGGTGGGAGCTAATGGGTGGACCAGTGCCGATATTTTTTTTATTTTATAAAATGGGTGTTCATACTGATTCAGCACATTGTAATGCTTGGGACATATGAGAAGGGAAAGAGGGGGAATGTGTGTAAAGGCAGTGCTTATTTTCACACCATTTGTTTTGTTTTGTTTTTATTTTAGTCATCATTTTTTACTTTTATTGAAAATGTCCTTTTAAATTTAGTCAATATTTCATCATGTTGTATTCATTCATTTGAGTTTTAATCTGCCTATAATTTTAGTCTACAAAATTAACTGTCAAATGGTTTACTTACAGTATAGTTTTCTCTATAAACTGAAATAGAAAGTATTTTTACATAGAAACATTTACACACTTTAGCTTTAATATGATCTGACTTATCACATGTCTGTGCATGAGCATGCGTGTCAGTGAGTTCTGAAGAAGGTAAAGTGGTAAGCGATGGTTTAAGATTGAACGTCTTAAGGTGGCATAAAGCACTTCAGCTAAAGAGCTTACAGCAAAGTTAGATTTTGACTTTCTCAATCAGCAGAGAGAGAGAGAGGAAGAAAAAGAGGAAGAGGCATTACTGCAAGACATGGGTGCATGTTAGGTTGTTTATGCCCCATAGATTTGCAAAGGATACCTTGAGTCTGTCAATTGCAAATACTGCATATGCTGAAATCAAGGATTCAAAGTTAAACTTAAAATCAACACTGCTAGATTTTGATGTTTTCTGAAGAAAATGTGAGTTGTGTTGGCCCCATGCAACACTAGCAACCATGATTCTGGGCAATTGTTAAGGTTCCTGGTGGTTATGTCGGTGTTGTTAGGATGTTTCTTGCTTCCCGGCCCAAGTCAAAAGCCAACCCCTTAAGGTTCTAAGATATTCTGGTCCCTAGATATGGCTCAGGTCAATCTGTCAAATACCACCTGCAACTCAACCCAGCCAAGACCAAACTCCTTGTCTTTCCAGCCAACCCTGCTGTTGAACACATCACCGTGCAGCTGGGTTCAACTACAGTTTCGCCTTCCAAAACAGTCAGAAATCTTGGGGTAACCATCGATAACAAGCTAAATTTCACAGACCACATCTCAAAGACTGCAAGATCATGTAGATTTACTCTATACAATATCAAGGACCTTTCCTCTCTGAACATACCACACAACTACTTGTTCAGTCACTTGTCATAACTAGACTGGACTACTGTAGCGCTCTCATTAAAGGCCTCCCTGCATGTGCAACTAGACCTCTGCAAATAATCCAGAATGCAGCAGCACGTCTGGTCTTTAATGAACCTAATAGAGCGCATGTTACACCACTCTTTGTCTCCCTCCACTGGCTGCCGGTTGATGCATGTATTAAATTCAAGGCTCTGATGCTGGCATACAAAACAGTCACTCGGTCTGCTCCAGCATACCTGAAATCATTTATGCAGAGCTACGTTCCCACCAGAAGCCTGCGGTCGGCTAAGGAACGTCGCCTTGTTGTACCAACACAAAGAGGCACCAAAACACTTTTTCATCATTCCACGTCGGTGGAATGACCTTCCCAACTCCATCTGTGAAGCTGACTCACTTTCTGCCTTCAAAAAACAGCTAAAAACACATCTTTTCCAAGAGCACTTAACCAGTCACTAAAAAAAAAAAAAAAAAAAAAAAAAAAAATAATAAAAAAAAAAATTCATTCTTATTGCACATAATTCTGTTTTGAATGCTGTTCTGATACTAGTGAAACTTTGTATTATGGCACTTTTCAGACAAATGTCTCCTTAAGATGATTCGCTTATGTTTTCCTCTTTTGTAAGTCACTTTGGATAAAAGCGTCTGCCAAATGAATAAGTGTAAATGTAAATGAGTCTATGGGATTTCTGCTTGTCCGCCAGGTAAAAAGGTTATATCTGATCACTAAGAAAAGTAAATGCTTGATTTAAGGTATTTATGTTGAAACTCTGGGCCCCATTCACCCAGCCCACGATCTTTGTCAAATGTTGCCTTCTGGCCGGCGCTACAGAGCACTGAGCACCAGAACCGTCGGGCACAATAACATTTATTTATTTATTTTTTTCTCTCAGGCGATCCATCTCATGAACAATTAAAACTGCCCCATTGAGCAATAATTATGTACATTGTACAATACACAGCTTAGTCTATATATATTTATCCAAGATATCCTCCTACTTTTCCCTTGCAATCTGTATATAACAGATTTGTATTTGTACATGCATACATACATACATACATACATACATACGTGTGTGTGTGTGTGTGTGTGTGTGTGTGTCTTTTTCTTTTTTTATCCCCTTTTATGCCCAATTCCCACTACTTAGTATGTCCTCGTGGTGGTGCGGTGACTCCTCTCAATCCAGGTGGAGGAGGACAAGACTCCGTTGCTTCTGAGTCAGTCAATCCACGCATCTTTTCAAGTGGCTCATTGTGCATGACACTGTGGAGACTCTGCATGTGGAGGCTCATGCTACTCTCCACGATGCACACACAACTTACCACGCACCCCTTTGAGAGTGAGAAGTGTTATTATTTCTGTCTTGTTATCGTATTGTTTGTGCACTGGAAGCTTCTGTCACTAAGACTAATTCCTTGTACATGTAAGCATAATTGGCAATATAGCTCATTCTGATTCTCATGTGTGTTGATGTAAACATTAATGGAATTCTGCTCTTTTTGCTGTACTTATGACCATCTTTTTCCATTTTGACAAAGACATTTTTTTTAGTGGGTTTTGTTTGAACATTTTGTCTTTCCATTATCCTGCTGGAGCTAACCCTTAGTTTAAACAGAGTTCAGCTTTCTCAGTTGGATTTTCTCAGCCCAAGGACTGTTTTGTGGCCGCAGGGCTAAAGACATCCTGGGCAGGATGAGGAGTGACTTAAGTCATATGTTAGGATGTGGGAGGGATAATCAAGCAGGGTGGGGCTGAGGAAAGATGCTCTGGAGTGCTGCCAGGTGAAGTTGTTGTATAACTGCATCATTATCTCTACCTCTTTGTGCGTGAATTTTTTATTTCATTAGATGGCTGTTATGTGGATCTAGAACGGCACCATTGCATGCTTCCCTGATAAAGCTTGTGCTCTTTAGTACTATTAGCTGCAGTAAATGAATCATGCCTTTTTTTAGAGTCCATACAAGTTACCTTTTCAACAGCAGTGTAATCTAACATTAAATTATTGTTGCAGTTAGTGGTGGTGGAGGGGAGGGGGGAGATGTATTTTAATTTCTACCTTATTATATGTGTCAAAATTCTAATTGAAAAATTTTCTCCCAATGTGGAATGCCCAATTCCCACTACTTAGTAGGTCCTCGTGGTGGTGCGGTGACTCCTCTCAATCCGAGTGGCGGAGGACAAGACTCCGTTGCCTCCGCTTCTGAGACCGTCAATCCGCCAATCTTATCACATGGCTCACTGTGCATGACACCGTGGAGACTCGTAGCATGTGGAGGCTCATGCTACTCTCCGCGATCCACGCACAAATTACCATGTGCCCCATTGAGAGCGACAAACCAAAATCGCGACCACGAGGAGGTTACTCCACGTTACCCTCCCTAGCACATTTGGTTGCTTAAGAGACCTGACTGGAATCACTAAGCACACCCTGGAGTCAAACTAGTGACTCCAGGGGTGGTAGACAGCGTCAATACTCATTGAGCTACCCAGGTCCCTAATAAATCGAAATCCTTAAGAATAAATATGTTTTGTTAAAGGAACTCAAGGAAATTAACTCATGTTTTAAAAATTTGTATGATGATATTTTTATAATGTAACATAAAATTAGACATTTTTGAAGAATCGTTATGCAGCTTTTGCCAGACAACAATACTTTGTAGCGACCCTGGCTGGCAAACTCCAAATAAATGGCAAAACAAAACACAATAGCAAAAAGATAGGGTTGTTGATTTTATGCATGAATTCAGTGCAATTAAATGTCAAAACTAAGTATCCCCCCTGCAGCTGTATGGGCAACAAACCACACTTACTGACAGTAAACTGGACAAGATGAGGACACATTCTTGCACTGATTTTTTGCTTACACTTCATTTAACTTGATACAGCATCCAAAAAACTGTTATGAACCAATGTGAGATGCTCCAAAAGCATCTGTCTGGCACGTGTACATAAACTCGTTAAGTCTACCTTGGACAGATTGACGAATAAATTGCATAATGAAAATGTAATGTATTTTAATTCATTGTAATATTTATTATTTACTGTAACAATTTTTTTCCCTGTGTAGTAAGTGTTATTTCCTAACTGCATTTGCCTCAAATGTATAGAAAATGGCAATTATTCCCCACAAACTTTGCTTTTGTGACCAGTACAGTGATATTTTGAAATTTACCTATTTCCAATGAGACAACTGGTTAATTTAAAACCAGTTAATTGGTTTAACTGGTTAATTGAAAACTGGTCAACACACTACCTAGGAACAAATGTTTTTTTTAAATAGTGAAATTAGATAAAATTATTTACAATTATTTAATCATTTCATGTTGAATTCTTTTTATTTGAGAGCCTTTCTCTGCAAATATTTAGTGCGATTAATCGCAATTAATCAGCATATCATGTAATTATCTTGATTCTAAACTTAAAAGGATAGTTCCTTTCAAAAAAAATATATTCTCATTTAATCACCCTCAAACAAAGACAACACAAACAAAGATAATTTGAATGATTTTTTTTTATCTATACAGTGCAAATGGTGTCCAAAACTTTCAAGATCCAAAAAGGACTTAAAGGCAACACAAAAGTAACTGCAGATGGTTTAATCCATGTCTTCTAAAGCAATATAATTTGGTTGCGAAGCAAATATTTTTGGTAAATATGGACAACATTTTCCAAAGCCATCATATCGGTTCAGAAGTCATAGATTAAACCACATGGGGTTACTTTTATGCTGATTTTATGCCATTTTTTGGAGCTTGATCATTTAAAATTGACTTGCATTGTATGGACAAAAGCACATAATTCATCATTCAAAATATCTTCGTTTGTGTTCCGCAGAAGGAAGAAAGACAAGTAAATTATGCAAGTGTTTTTATTTTTTTAATTTCAGTCTGTTCCTCTCATAAACACTGTGTGGCCTCAACAGACTTCAAATATAAAGTCATATGGACAAATTTTATGAAACTCTTATTCTGTTAAGTACTGAACTAGCTAAGAATATAATTGCGCCAAGCTCAAAGCTAGATGTAGAGGGTGAGGTGTGTGTGTGTGTGTGTGTGTGTGTGTGTGTGTGTGAGAGAGAGAGAGAGAGAGAGAGAGAGAGAGAGAGAGAGAGAGAGAGAGAGAGAGAGAGAGAACATATATATATATAATTTCCAAATCACTTCTCTAACATATTGTCTTGGACAGGTGCTCTGTTAGAGAACAGGAAGTAGTATTTTCCAAAGTAGAAAGGATGAAAATGGGAAATGAGGAGGTGCTTGTAATGAGGGAAGATGGGATTGAAATGGAGACAATATTATGAGGAACACATTGTTTTGGTTGCTGGTCCCATAAAGAGCTTGATGACATGTAGCATGAAAGCGTTTAGTCACCGTGCAGTGGAATGAATGATGAAGGAGCCTGCACTGCAGAAAGCTGTCACTACCAGCTTCATGCCAGACCTCATGATTAATTCCCTCCCAGTACAAGAGAGACGGCAGCCACTACAGCATAGAGAAGCCTCGGCGTGCCTGCGGTTTCATGCAACTTTTAGTTTCATTATAGTAAATCCATATAGACCTCCCCAAAGGTTCAATCTAATAGTGCTGAAACTGAAAATGAACCAAAAGCATCATGCATTTTGCATTAACATTTAAATGTGACACAGGTGACGAGTGCAGCTATGCATCGTGCCTTTGTTTGCATCAATGGAGGTTGGTTGGCTTGACAGATTGTAAAGCCCCTCAGAGTGTGCAGCATTAACATAGCTTGCGCATATGGGTGCTTGATATTTGAAGAAAAATAAATTGGAAAAAAATTACATTTGGTAGGCAAGGCATTCAAATTGTATGCATTTCTCATTCGCTTGACTAAGAATTCGATTTAGATTTTTTTTTTTTTTTTTTTTTTTTGTAGTCTAGCCAAGTTTTGCCATGTTTTTTTCCACCTATGGGAACCATGAAACTATTTTTACATACATTTTAATTTAAATTGTTTCTAATTTTTAAACTATATATGACACCATATAAACTAAGCAAAAAAAGAAATGTCCTCTTACTTTCAACTGCTTTTATTTTCAGCAAACTTAACATATGTAAATATTTGTATGAACATAAAAAGATTTAACAACTAAAAATAATCTGAACAAGTTTCACAGACATGTGACTAACAGAAGTGGATTAATGTGTTCCTGAACAAAATCAAAAGTAACAGTCAGTATCTTGTGTGGTCACCAGCTGCATTAAGTACTGCAGTGAATCTCCTCCTCATGGACTGCATCCGATTTGCCAGTTTTTGCTGTGAGATGTTACGCCACTCTTCCACCAAGGCACTTGCAAGTTCCCAGACATTTGTGGGGGGAATGGCCCAAGCACTCACCCTCCAATACAACAGGTCCCAGACGTGCTCAATGGGATTGAGATTCGGGCTCAAGACATTCCTGTCTTGCAGGAAATCACTCACAGAATGAGCAGTATGGCTGGTGGTATTGTCATGCTGGAGGGTCATGCCAGGATGAGCCTGCAGGAAGGGTACCACATGAGAAAGGAGGATGTCTTTCCTGTAACGCACAGCGTTGAGATTGCCTGCAGTGACGACAAGCTCAGTCCAATAATGCTGTGACTTATTGCCCCAGACCATGATGGACCCTCCATTTCGATCCCGCTCTAGAGTACAGGTCTCCGTGTAATGCTCATTCCTTCGATGATAAACACAAGTCCGACCATCACCCCTGGTGAGACAAAACCATGACTCATCAGTGAAGAGCACTTTTTGCCAATACTGTCTGGGCCAGCGAAGGTGGGTTTGTGCCCATAGGCGACGTTGTTACCGGTGAAGTGTGGTAAGGACCTGCCTTACAACTGCCTACAAGTCCTCAGTCCAGCCTGTTGCGGATGTTCTGAGCACTGATGGAGGGATTGCGCGTTCCTGGTGTAACTTGGGCAGTTGTTGTTGCCATCCTGTACCTGTCCCGCAGGTGTGATATTCGGATGTACAAATTGTAATCAGTAAAACCCTTTTGTGTACCTCTGTTATGTTCTTTGTGCCAAGTTTTTGCTCCGGATATTTGTTACAGTGTGAACCGGCTTTTAGTCCAACTCACTTGATGCTCTTCAGTACGGTTTAGTTAAGTTGTTTAGTTTAACTATTGCATTCAGCCAATCGTTAACATACAACACCGTTTAATCAAGTAAAATCAACAAATTTGGTGATCAGACATTTGTTGCTCCAAAAATCGCATAAAGGAAACATAGAAGTAATCCATAAGACTCCAGTGTTTAAATCCATGTCTTTAGAAGCAGTATAATAGGTGTGGGTGAGAAACAGATCAAAAAGTACTTAGTTTTTATTGTAAATCTCCACTTTTACTTTTACATCTGAAAGTCACATGTGATGCCTGTTTAGTTTCACTTTAACATTTGAAAGTGAACGTTTAAGTGGATATTTAGAGTACAAAAGGACTTAAATATTGATCTGTTTCTCTCCCACACCTATTATATTGCTTCTGAAGATATGGATTTAAACACTGGGGTCTTTGGATGATTTTATGTTTCCTTAATGTGATTTTTGGAGCTACAAAGGACTGATCATCATCAACTATAGAGCTGAGATATTCTTCTAAAAAAATATTGTGTGTTCTGCTGAAGAAAAAAGGTATACACGTCTGGGATGGCATTAGGGTGAATAAATGAGAGAATAAAATTTTTTGGGTGAACTATAAATTTAATAATAATTTTTGCCACTTGCAGGACCTAGGATATGCACCCTTATACGTTTATATAATCAAAAAATTTTACCCAAAATCATTGTTGCTTAAATTTTTTTTTAATAGACATGTTGTGCATCAGCTACCCATGTTATAACAGCTGTCCTTATTCAAACATCACTTACAGATTACTCATTACAGATTTATGCAGCACAGTTCGAGAGAGGCTTTAAACTGGGAGATTTTAATGCTGATCTAGGATTTTAAGCTTTCTTGTATAGCTCATGCGATTTGAGTATAATTTGCTTTTTTGATCTGTTCTGGGATCAGGTTGACTTTTATAAAGTCAAAGAATTAAAAAGATTTGCTTTTCGAAATGTGTGTATGTATATTATATATATAAGAAAAAGGAAAATGAAGAACAAGGTGCCCGCTGTATTAAGGAAGGGAATGTACGACTGTGCCCTCGCTAGTACTGAGATTGTTTGGGAAAGTGTGCCAGAGTATGCAGTAGGCCTATGCACTGCTCTAGAGGGGTGGATCAGAGCTGCATTTGGGACACTGATAGATTAGTGTGTTGAGAGAGGGGAAAAAAAAAAGGCTTGTTTGGAAAGGTGCCTAAGCCCTTGTATAATGATGTACATATGTGCATATAGATGCAATGGTTCTCAATCTCCCAGTGAGTTAGTTTGGGATAGTTCACCCCAAAATGTCATGTATACTCTCAAACATAATACTTTCATAAACGGAGATGGTTTGGAACAGTATAAGGGTGATCCAATTATGACAGAATTTTCATTATTGGGTGAACTGTCCCTTTAAGCGTTGTACACTGGGCAGGAATGTCTCCATTTTTGCTGCTATATTTAGAGCGAGGCAGATGTGGTGTGGAGGGAGACCCTAATGTGGATTACATCACCTTGTTTGTCTTTGATGTGCATAACATCCCACTGGCCTGTGACTCAGCATCACCACTGTAGAAACTAGTTCATATCCATCTGCTGAGGGGTCAGTGGCTGTGGGAGAATAGGCCCGTAAGAGGGAAATTAAGGATGGAGGGAGCAAAAGTCTGGAGGTGGAATGTGGTATGAAATCCCGCCATTTGTGTCAGTGTTAGGTGCAGTAGGAATGACGGGATAGAAAGAGAAAGTGTTGGGACTAATAATCTGGTTAACGGCGATCTCCGTTTGTTTATTTGATGAAATGTTTTTCACAGATGCATGATTGGATCTAAACTGTCATGATAATTTCATAACCAATTCTACTTGGTTAATTGGCTGTCTATAGATAATTAGAAATGTCAATGCATTCAATATCCATTTTTGTATTTTAAAGATTTTTGCTATGAGCCCACAGCAGTGCACACATGTTTCACTCGTAGGTGATATTTCATACACGTTAGGCTGTAATGTTAATTAATTTATTAGTTATTCTCACGAAACTTAAGAAAATGCCCTGGTCCTATTTTACTTCAAAATGAAAAGAAACAAATAAGAAATTATATAGTGACTATACTAAATGAAGCCTATTTTTAGGGCCATTATGTTTTATCACATTATTTTCATGAAAGTCACACATTTTAGCCTGGTCCTAAATGTATGCTTTATTTTCTTTATGCAAAATATAATATGCCCAGGAAATTGCCTTGACAGGATTTTTAAGATCACCACCATTCAAAGACTGCAAATCATTTTGGTTAAATGGCTCATCTGAATTAATTTTTTAAGAGAGTGTGGGATTGTAAAATGAGCACGGACACCGGTGCTGCTGTCCTTATTCTGCCAGTCTTTTACATTTTTTACAAGCTTTTACATTTATGCATTTGGAAACACTTTTATCCAAAGTGTTTTTTCAGGTATTATTTAAGGTATTTTGAAACCCATGAACTTGGTGTTGTCAGTGCAATTCTCTACCATTTGAGCTACATGAACTCTATAAACAGACCACAAAGAATTAGGTAATGTGTTAATTGTTAAATTTAACCACATTAAACATAATTCATTCATCTCTTAACTTTATGCTGATGTTTCAACTCTGGACTGTATTCATTAGTGCCCCCTGGTGGTGGTCGTGGAAGACCTTAGATGATGTCGGTGGTCTTGGCTCAACTGGTTGCAGCTGTTTTCTTAGTCACTGGGCTTTTCTCCTTGTGAGGACCGCAAATGCTTAACTTTGTTATTGTGTTGCATCAGCAAAATTAAAAATCATTGCGGGTGAGTGAGGGTGAGTCGACTGGTCTTGTTAGCAAGGTTGGCTTGGTGCCACGAACCTGGAGTGTCTTTGTGTGTGCTTGTAGGTTGGGTGGAGGGATGCCATATTGACATGTGAGAGCACCCTGCCACAGTGTGCACTGTGGGGTGCTGTTGTCCCAGCGTGGGTTGAGAGTGGATTATATCACAGAGGCTTTAATCAAACCCATTGTTTGAGCGAGATAGCAACAGTGTGATAGACACATTGAGTGTGACTGAGGTGAAAAATAAAGTGACTGTTATGGACATATGTATCAAGATGATTAAAAAAGAAAGACAAGGGATGGATTGAGGGAACAAATAAAGTGGGGAAAACAAAAGAGAAAAGCCATGAAACAGCAGAACTTCAGAAGAGATGGATGGAAGGACGTATGAGCTAAGACAGATGCAAGGAGATGGTCTTCAGCAGTTCCAACACAGCTGGATGTTTTATTAGGAATGGGGCATTGTGTTTCTGTCGGCAGTCTGTCAGAAGTCCTGATGTAATCCTCTGTACTACACGGTTGGCAGTGCAGAGGATTAAATCTGGACTTCTGACAGATTGCCGACAGAAACACAATGAAAGCCTGTTTATGTGGTGCCTGTTTAGTTTCACTTTCACATCTGTATGTTAAAATGAAAATTTTGAGTAAAAAAGGACTTCAATATTGATCTGTTTCTCTCCCATACCTATTATATTGCTTCTGAAGATATGGATTTAAACATTGGAGTTCTATGGATTACTTCTGTTTACCTGCAATTCTGAGATATTTTTCTAAAAATCTTTGTTTGTGTTCTGCTGAAAAAAGAAAGTCATACACATCTGTAATGGCATGAGGGTGAGTAAATGATAAGATAAGTTTTTGGTAAAATGTCCCTTTAATGTGTTTATTTTTTTAAAGTAATGCAACAATACATTATACACAATGTTTATTAACAATGCACACAGATTTACATAATAATTAACCTTAAAAATCCCACTTTATCAGTTGTCCCACTTTATCTGAATTCTCCCTAAATAATATTTAAAAACAACTTTAAACAACAAGATTAAGTTGGAAAATCAGTTGAAAAAGATTAAGGTCATAGCCAACATAATACATTTTTTGTTTGAAAATGCATTGATTTTGCTACATTTTTGCCTCATCCACGCAGGAACGACGTTTTCCTCTACCTTGAACAGAGCCTTATAAAAATGCTCTCCATTGCTGCATATTTTGGAAAATAATTACGTTAGGAAACTAAAAAGTGAATGAAAAAGGATTAGTGTGGACCTGGTCTGTATCTGTTAGTTCTACTAAAAATCGACTCCTGAGACGTAGTTTCATAGTTGAAATTACTAAACATTTTTTAAATGAGAGTTTTTTAAATGACAAGTGCTAAAAGCTATCTAGTCTACAGTGGATATAAAAAGTCTACACACCCCTGTTAAAATGCCAGGTTTTTGTGATGTAAAAGAATGAGACAAAGATAAATCATGTCAGAAATGTTTCCACTTTTAATGTGACCTATAATGTGAACAATTCAATTGAAAACAAACTGAAATCTTTGTGGGGGAAAAATTTAAATGAAAAACCTTACAATAACCTGGTTGCATAAGTGTGCACACCCTCTTATAACTGTGGCTCTGTTCAGAATTAACCAATCACATTCAAACTCATGTTTAATAGAAGTCATTACACACCTGCCATCATTCAAGGTGACTCTAATTAATCACAAATGAAGTTCAGCTGTTCTAGTAGGATTTTCCTGACATTTTCTTAGTTGCATCTCAGAGCAAAAGCCATGGTCCACGGAGAGCTTCCAAAGCATCAGAGGGATCTCATTGTTGAAAGATATCAGTCAGGAGAAGGGTACAAAATAATTTCCACTAGAAGCATTAGATATACCATGGAACACAGTGAAGACAGTCATCATCAAGTGGAGAAAATATGGCACAACAGCGACATTACCAAGAACTGGACGTCCCTCCAAAATTGATGAAAAGACGAGAAGAAAACCGGTCAGGGAGGTTTCCAAGAGGCCTACAGCAACATTAAAGGAACTGCAGGAATTTCTGGCAAGTACTGGCTGTGTGCTACATGTGACAACAATCTCCCGTATTCTTCATATGAATGGGCTATGGGGTAGGGTGGCAAGATGGAAGCCTTTTCTTACAAAGAAAAACATCCAAGCCTGGCTGAAGTTTGCAAAAACAAACATCAAGTCTCCCAAAAGCACGTGGGAAAATGTGTTCTGGTCTGACTTTTTGGCCATAATTCTAAAAGGTATGTTTGGCACAAAAACAACACTGAACATCACCCAAAGAACACCATGCCTACAGTGAAGCATGTTGGTGGCAGCATCATGCTTTGGGGCTGTTTTTTTTCAGCTTGAATCAGGGCCTTAGTCAGGGTGGAGGGAATTATGAACAGTTCCAAATACCAGGCAAATTTGGCACAAAACCTTCAGGCGTCTGTTAGAAAGCTGAAGAGGAAGTTCACTTTTCAGCACGACAACGCGCGCAAAGCACACATCCAAATCCACAAAAGCATGGCTTCACCAGAAGAAGATTAATGTTTTGGAATGGCCCAGCCAGAGCCCAGACCTGAATCCAATTGAACATCTGTGGGGTGATCTGAAGAGGGCTGCACAGATGTCGTCCTCGCAATATGACAGATTTGGAGCACTTTTGCAAAGAAGAGTGGGCAAATATTGCCACGTAAAGATGTGCCATGCTAATAGACTCCTACCCAAAAAGAGTGCTGTAATGAAATCAAAAGGTGCTTCAACAAAGTATGAGTTTAAGGGTGTGCACATTTATGCAACCAGGCTATTGTGACTTTTTTTTTTTCCCCCCCTCTCAAAGATTTCAGTTTATTTTTCAATTGAATTGTTCACGCTATTGGTCACATTTAAGGTGGAAAAAGTTCTGACAAGATTTATCTTTGTCTCATTCTTTTACATCACAAGAACCTGGCATTTTAACAGGGGTGTGTAGACTTTTTATATCCACTGTATATTAATATTAGATTTTGTTCTAACAAGCAGATATTGTGACAAGCAACAAGTGTGGATCTTTTTTAGCAGTTATTCAATTGTATTGTTTATATCAAGTCATCACTTATTTGTAGTGCTTTTAATACACATAGTTTCATAGCAGCTTTACAGAAAAACTTACTGTAGTGGATGTCGTATGTAAAGGGTAACCCTTGTTCTGGAAAAAAATCTTAAATGGTGTGTAATATTCAAAAACTGTTTATTATGTTTGAGGGCCCACAGAAACCTTGAACCTAACTCTAACTCTGCCACTAAACAAACCTCAACCCTACTTTCGCCTGGTTAGGATAAAATATGGACTTTTAGGTAAGGATTTAGCTAGAAACCAGGTCAATCCATTCTCACCTGCTTATACCCCTAGTCTTAAAAATCTCCTTTTGTGATGTCCTGAAAGAACCAGTCTACTGTAAACTTAAAACTCAGTCACGGATTGCCCTAATGAAGAAATACTCGTAGGCAGACAAACAATGACGCTAAGCTGCTTTACAACCGTTCCTATCCAGCTTGGAGTGGAAGCTATCCTGGTTAATAGGCTGTGCTAATTAATTGTGCTGCTCCGCACCGGGTGTCTTGTCTTAATGCTTCTGCTAATCCTATCAGAAAGGTTTGATTTGTTTGGTGGCATAAACATTTATACAGCTGGGAAGGGGAAAAAAAAATTGTACCGTTATCAGTCCTGCCCAAACATCGAGAACTATAATCGAGCCAAGTTTATAGAATGTTTAAACTTTGTTTACCTCGAAAAAGGGCTAAGATAGAAGGACATTATTTTTCTTTATTAATTCATATTATGGAGACTGTTTTAATGTCATGTATTGTGTGGTAAACATATAAAGTGGTTGTGGCATAGGGGGCATGGTCATGTGTCGGCCTGCGGGAGAGGGAGAGTTGTAAGGATCGTCACCTGGGTTATGAATACTCTAAAACCTGTCTCTGATTAAAGTGATGGTGGAGGGAGACCTGAAAATGCACGCCAGAGCATCAGGCACGTGCAAGAAAAAAAATAAAGCAACACAAACCCTTTTTTGAGTTGGCTATAAGCCGTAACATTGAATGAGAAATAAAGAGACCTTAACTGTTCGCAGTCTCTTGACTCCTCCATTGCCCATGAATGTAGAGCCTTATTACAGTGGTGCTGAAAGCCTGGTTTGGAGTAGAAAGCCATTATGGAGTCCTCACTGCTTGAAGTCTTCAAAACTCTCGCCAGCATCCAGCAGAGTCAACACCAGTCCCTCACGGACGTAGACCTGGACCAGGAACAGCATTTCCAAGTCCTGCTCCTGTTACAAGCTGAGGACCACCAGGTGCTCCGGACCCTTATCGCCAGAGAAGGGGCTGGCGCTACAACCTCCCTGTAACCCACTTCTCCTGTGGCACAAATGAAGATGGGGCCAGACGATGACCCGGAGGCCTCCCTGTACCTATTTGAAAAAATGGCAGAGGTATGGAATTGGCATCCCAACCAGTGGGTGGCCCATCTCCAGGGAGGCATAGCTGGTGGCACAACAACTTCCCGCCGCCAGCCTCCTTAATTGCCAACACCTGAAGAAGGCCATCCAGCAACGACTCGGTCTTAGCCCTGAACAGAGCCGTCAGCTCTTCAGGTCTTTGAGATTTGGGAAGCATGGCTGCCTATTCGAATTTGCCCAGAAGCTCCATGATGCCTGCCGGAAATTGTTGCTGCACCGTGGATTGTTGATCTGGTGGTACTGGAGCATTTCTTCACCCAGCTCCCGTGAAGT
The DNA here is from genome assembly GCA_032164185.1 of Moxostoma hubbsi. NCBI lineage: Eukaryota > Metazoa > Chordata > Actinopteri > Cypriniformes > Catostomidae > Moxostoma > Moxostoma hubbsi. Next base: position 1,910,637 of record JAVLUX010000201.1, on the reverse strand, counting down.
ATGTCCGAGTGGGTCCAGTGCCACTGCCCGGCGTCGCAGGAGGAGGTGTCTAGCTGGCAGAGGACTACATGGTGGCATTTGCAGGAGGCAGCAATCCAGTTGTTTTCTTTCTTCTCTCTCTGTTCTCTCTCCAAACCTGTGTCCAAAACCCCTCCCCTTGTCTGTCCCTCCTACTCCCTCTGCTATCCACCCCTGGTTGGCGAGACCACCCCCTCGAGTGTGTAAGGAAGTCCTGGGCCCAATTCAGGGAAAAAAATGCATAGAGTCGAGGCCGCGGTTAATTCCCGCCTCACCCATCCACTAATTCTGGGTACCAATTGGCCTGGTTTTAAAAATGTATTGAGGGTAATGTGTGTGAATGGGTACTACAAAATAATGTCACGGTGTGTGACATGCAATGGTATGGCAGGTGAGATGGTGCCAGGGTCGTCGGCATCTGCTTTGCAACATGATGGCTCAGCCAGGGGAATTCCCGTACTCAGGGGCTTCCCTGAGGGGGATTTCCCTCTTGAGCAGTCGCATGATGAATCCCTCAAGCACATTTTTGACCAAGTGAAAGTAATTGATGGTCAACAGCTCCAGCCTAATGTTATGGTCACATACCTGTACTAACCCAACCCAATAACCCAATGACTGGCCACTTAGCTCACGAAAAGACTTTGAACCGCATAATGGCCAACTACTTTTGGCTGGGCATTCATGGTGACTTAAGCAAATGGTGTGTGGCATGCAGTGAATATCAGTTGGTGAATCCGCCGGCCACTCCAAAAGTGCCATTGCGCCCTCTGCCATTGATCGATTGTCATGGACCTCGTTGGACCATTAGAGTGGACTGCACACGGGCAATGCTTTATATTATTTCTGGTGGATTATGCAACGCGATATCCGGAAGTAGTGCCTCTTCGCAACATCTCAGCATGTAGTGGTGCGGAGGCACTATTCAAAATAATTTCTGAATGGGGATTCCAAAGGTAATCCTCACTGACCAAGGCACAACATTCATGTCACGTACACTATGTGAACTGTACAAATTATTAGGCATTAAATTGATTTGCAACAGTGTTTAACACCTGCAAACCGATGGGTTGATCGAATGATTTAATAAGACCTTGAACAACATGATTCGTACATGAAAACACTAAAAATTGGGATAAGTGGCTTGGACCCCTGTTGTATGCAGTTTGAGAGGTCCCGCAAGCCTCCACAGGGTTTTCCCCATTTAAGCTGCTGTATGGGCGTAGGCTTCTCAGTGTGCTCGACGTCATATTGGAAGCTTTGGTGGAAGGACCTTTGAATAGCAAAAAACAGATTCAATACGTTCTTGACCTTAGAGCAAAACTCCACACTTCGGGGCAGGTAATACAGGAGAATTTGCTCCAAGTGCAAGCACGTCAACACTGAGTGTACGACACTGAATGTACGTAGGCACTCGACTACGAGAATTCACACAGGGAGATAAAGTGCTTGTATTGCTGCCCACTTCGAGCTCCAAATTACTCGCCAAGAGGCAAGGTTCCTTTGAGATCACACACGAGTCGGAGATCTCGATTATTAGGTTAGGCGAACAGATAGGGGAGGGGCACATCAAATTTACCACCTCAACCTCCTCAAACCATGGAGGGAGGCAGTGCCTGTAGCCTTGGCGACGGTAGTTCCGGAGAGGGTGGAGCTCGGCCGGTGGTATCCCACAAACCAAATTCATTAAACCCGGTCCCTTGCGGAGACCACCTCTCACTGTCGCAGCTTACAGACATTCCCTGGTTGCAAGCAGAATTCACGGATGTGTTTTCACCCCTACCCAGTCGCACACACCTCATAGAGCTCCATATCGAGACCACCCCGGTGGTGGTGGTTCATAGCCGTTCATCTTCCAGAACACAAGAAAAAGGCAATGCTTGAAATTGGCATAATACAAGAGTTGCACAGCGATTGGGACAGCCCGGTAGTTCTGGTAATGAAGAGCGATGGCTCGCTCCGGTTCTGTGTTGAAAGTGAACCGGAAAGTGAACGCGGTGTCCAAATTTTGGTTTGACGTGGCTCAATTTTACTCAACACTGGACTTAGCAAGTGGCATATGCCGCCGCATATCTGGACAATATGATATTTTATAGTAATGACTGGCGGTGGCATATACAACATCTGAGTGCTGTCCTGAGAGCGCCGTGGCTGACGGGACTCATGGCCAACCTGATGAATTGCGCAATTGGGCGGGTGGAAGTTGGGTATCTGGGGTTACACTTGGGCCAAGGGTAGGTGCGTCCACAGGTTAACAAAACCACAGTGATCGAAGCCTGCCCACGCCCAAGATCAAAAAGGAGGTAAGGACCAAAAATAGGGCTCCCGATCCAGTCCAGTGGACAGAGTCGTGCCAACAGGCTTTCCTTACAAAAAAAAGATGTTGGCCGGCCTGAGACTGCGGTGGGGGTATGTGGCATGGGTGACGTAGTCATGTGTCAGTCTGCGGGTGAGGGAGAGCAGTAAGGATCGTCTCCTGGGTTATGATTACTCTAACACCTGTCTCTGATTATAGTGATGGCAGAGGGAGAACTGAAAAGGCACGCCAGAGCGTTAGAGCAGGGGGAGAGCACCATGGATGAGCAAGAGAAAATTAAAGCAACACAAAGAACCCTTTTGTTGCATTGGCTATAAGCCATAACATTGAATGAGAAATAAAGAGACTGACCTTAACTGTTCGCTGTCTCCTGACTCCTCAATTGCCAACGAACGTAGAGCCTTATCACAGTGGTATATGTTCCAAAAGAGTAAGTGTAAGGTAGTATTCAAAGCGAATGCTTCTTGCATTTAAAAAACGTTAAACGCAACACAATTGATGGAATAGAATGTGTCTCGATATAAGGTTTTTTTTTTTTTTTTTTACATGCCATCTTAAACAATGATGTCCATCATGTTTACATTAAAAACTATTAAAAATGCATTCAGTGTGAATGGCTCTCTCAGCCATATAACACATTGATAACTCAGTCAGACACAACTATAAAGGCCAGTGAAGCTAAAGAGCCTGTCTGATGCCTGACAATGAATCATCTCAGACATGCAGCACACTTTCTGCCCAGAGCACTGGGAATCAATAAAAGTAATCTGGAATGCGGTAAACAATTTCACTTTCTACTGTAGAGAGATGCTTGTGCCTCTGTCTTTTTTGTCAAACACGGTCATTTAAAATCCTCGCAATGAACAGCAGTGGGATGTGATTGACAAAGCAATGTGTCCCTTTTCATAAATGAGGGGTTAAGATGTGTCTGCAAAATTACACTGCAATAAATAAAAAAAATAGGGGTACGTATTTGTCCCACATTTTAGATTAAAAAGAATTTGAATGTGAAATGTAAGTGCATATCATGGGTCCTGTAACTGGTCACCTTTTATTTTCCCCATATTTTTTTTTTTATCAACTTTTTGCCTTATTTAAAAATTAATTGTCACACTGCAGGACAAACAATACAAATATTTAAAACAAGTTTAAAAGTTAATTAATATGAGATCATAAAAGCTGCATGTACAAATAAATGTAAAATTGAGCAAAATGCCATTTAAAATAGTTTAAGGTGGAGCATGTCACTGCAAGACAGTAGTAGTATTTGATCTCAGAAATTTCCAAGTTGAAAGTTTGTTTGCTATGTGTACAAGTCTGTGTACATCTGTGTATTTTTAATTAATAATTTTACTCTTACAGCAAGTGTCAGAGATGGATTTTCAGGGTACATATTCCTTTAGGCTCATAATTTTTGCTTGAACAGGCAGACAATGATTGCAAGTTGACATCCAAGTCATTTTTGCCTTTAGTTTGGCTAGTACTACTACAACCAGAGACTATAACAGATTTATCTGTTATTGTGTGTGCTTGTTACCATGAACTACCAGTAGGGGACAGCATACCTATGTGCCATGGCTGGATGAGTGCTGCTCTGACCAGTGTTGCCATGGAGACAGGGCCCAGTGTGATGCAGGCCAGTCTTAATGGAGGAAAACACAGAGGGCAGTGTAGAGCTGGGGACGAAACGAGAACAGAATACCAAAAAGACAGATTCCTGTTTACAGACCTCATACCTGTCTCTCCCACACTAACACTTATACACAGCATTCTGCAGAATAACAAGCTCTCTTGGTGAATTTTATTCCATTATGTTCGTTAACACATCCTCACCCCTCTGGGTTTTTATGCTATTTGACTGCATTTTTAAATGAATTTCATTGGACTAAAAAAAAAAACAATTGCTGAGAGAGGACATTGTTTACTCATTATAGAAGACCACTAAATAGTGTGCATGTGTTTGAGTGAGTGAATACAGTCAAACGCTCTCTTAACTCGTCTGTCAGTTACAAATGAGTTTTTCTAAGAGCCTTTCTGAACAAAGTTATATTTCCTACTTTCATGCACAGACAGAGGAAAATGTTCAGAAAGTAGTTTGACTCAAATCCACAGTTCCTTCATGTTCTGTCATCAAAGCCAGGTGAGAAAAACAAGACAGTTCAAGACAGAGTTCCGTTACTGGATTTCATTTTTCCAAGAACTCTGTCCAGGTGTCGGCTGACAATGATGTTTTTGAATTGCATAAGAATCCACTGACACACATTAACGGCCTCATTTTTCTGTTTTAATGGATTGTTACAAAACACACTGTGCTTTAGTTACTTATGATGGCTATTGTGATCTGTCGGGTAATTGAAAATGCACCCTGGCAGCTTTGGTTTCCAGAACGTAGAGACGGTTGTCTTACATGCATGCGTGAATGCAGATACACATAAATGTGTTGGAATTTATCCAGTGTGCATTGGCTGCTCATGTTAAGTGGGCGTTTGCAGTTGTGAGCCTACCTGTATCTCTGCCAGGTGCAGTTGAGTTTGTGGCAATTTCTTCTCTAATCATCTTCTGTATTTCATGAGCGATTTGGAGCTTGGATGCCAAACGGTGTTCTGCAATACACAAGCACTCACATTAAAGGGCTAGCTCCCCCAAAAAGGAAAATCATGTCATCATTTACTCACCCTCATGTCGTTTCACACCCATATGACTTTCTCTCTTCTGTGGAACATTAGGAGGAATTTAGGAGAATGTTCATGCTGCTAAATTCCATACAATGAAAGTGGATGGGGACCAAGGGCTGTCAAGCTCGAAAAAAAAAGCACATTTAAAGCTCCACACTAGTAGTCTATTGAAATGAGCTGCTTGAAAAATTTGCTGTAAGTATCTCCTTTTGTGTTTCACTGCAAATAGAAAGTCAAATGGGTTTCTAATTACATGAAGTGGAGTAAAGGATGACAGGATTTTCATTTTGGGGTGAATTGTTCTTTTTATGGTACTGTACACAGGCTCATTGAGTAACTTCTCAGACAAGGTTAATTCATTCTCTCTGAACGGCCAGCTGATGTGGTACAGGAATAAAAGGTTCTGTTTAAAAACAGGCATTGATTCCCTTTTACACACACTATGCTAACTATGCTAACAGAAATACTCAAACTTGCCTAAAACAGACAGTATCAGGCTTAGTTCTGATCAGCACCTTAGCTGCTCATCTTCACACAGAATTATGAACACAATGAACAACAAGAACCCTGTATGCCTGCAATTTGTAAGATTAGATTTGCACCACTAGGCTGCTGTAATTTCTGTTCCAGGCTCTGCATAAATTAGCAGAAAGTAAGCAAAATGAAGCAGTACTGCAGTCCTCAAAACTGTGATATGCTCTGAAAACTTGCTGGTGGTAAAAACAATCAGAACAATGCTTAGAGTATAAAGGGTACAATGAGCCTGGGTACAGGGTGCAATGGTGTCGTTTGTGAGTTTTTATTAATTAATTTATTTATTTTTTGATGATGATCCATTAACAAGAACAAGAGTCATTCATGCAACCAAGGAGGACAAAACTATAAAAAAGATGTTTATTTATTGTTTGTAATATTTAATGTTTCCCAGTCTTTTCTCTCTCATCCTTTCAGACTTCTTGTTTGTTTGTTTGTGTGTGAGCATGTATTTATCACTTTGTGGGGACCAAATGGCCCCATAAGGATGGTAAAACCCAAATTTTTTGACGTTGTGGGGACATTTTGTCAGTTCCCATGAGGAAAACAGCTTAAAAATCATACTAAATAATATTTTTTGAAAATGTAAAAATGCAGAAAGTTTTCTGTGAGGGTTAGGTTTAGGATTAGAGGATAGAATATAAAGTTTATCCAATGTCTATGGAAAGCCCCCATAAAACATGGAAACCCAACGCATGCGTGCGTGCGTGCGTGTTGGAATATTGTGCATGAATGTGATAATAGCAGTTTCACTGGTCCAAGATATGGTTCTCTCCCAATTCGAAAAGTATTTCTTAATCGCATTTTCTTCACAGAACACTTTTTCCCTTAAAAAGGTGCTTTTTCAAACCACTCTTTACCCTGCACTAAACCCATTTCCATAATAAGATTATATCTTGTAGCCTACTCGTGTGTAGAAAGTGTGTGGGGCTCTGTGAAAAGAGAGACCCTAAACATCTAACATTCACTTCACTCACTCCATTTATCCACTTTTGAGCCTTTCTATTCAACAGAGTGAATAAGAGTATAATAATTAAAGCATAATAGAATATAATGTAATGTAATATAAAGGAGATATGTTCTAATGTTTTAAAATTGTTTATTGTACAAAAGTAAATAGAAACATTTATTAATATTACCATGAACTACATAAGCCCACCACTATGTAAAATCGTTAACGCGACATACTGTATTCCCCGAGCTTTTGGATGGCTCTTTATAGCCAAAAGAATTCCCAGAAGAATGGATGCTGTTAGGGTGGACCAACCCCATTTTTATTGACAGTGGTTTTGATATTAAGCATTCAACAAGCTGTTGATTGTTTGGGTGTCCACATGCTTTTGGAGCAGTTTGGTGTTTGGGTGTCCACATGCTTTTGTCCATGTATTGTAGGTTTTTACTCTCTTTTTCTCCCAGCATCTCTGCAGGGTAAGGGCTGAGATCGGTCAAGTTTTCATTTGGTTGGCCAGGGCTCCAATGTTAACGTTGAGTCTGACTAGTAAGCAGCTAATTGGGACTAAAGTGAGTTTGGGATGATGGATGGAGGGTGGTGGGTGTGTAGTCTGAGCCAGAGTCTGGCTGCTTTAGGTTTGAGTAATGACTTGTAACCTGTTGCGAGGATTAATTCACAGCAGTATGTCATGGTGCGAACATCAATGGCAGGCTGCACATATACCAACTCAACAGGAAGCAGTTTCTCACTTGCATATTATTCATTTTGTAGTTCAGAAAAGCAGCCTAATGGGTTTTCATTGACGTGTATTTTTAGACTTAGATTTGGCTCGATTAAGGAACAATCCTCTGGAGGTTCAATTAGAAGAGAAGAGCTCTTTTCTGACCTTCTTGCTTGAACATCGACTGGCAGAGCTGTTACCTTTTCCAAAACTAATGGTTTTAAAACTAACAGCTTGCTATACATGGTAGAGGTAACACAAACTGTGTGCTAAATGTACTATTTAGCTTACTGCAATGAGTGCAACTGAGGATATCTGCCTTTGGAGTTTGCTGTTAAATCACAAATTTGTTTAGTCTATTATTAGCGCACTTGCTGATTTTATTGAAAGATTAATAATCTAAAAATACTAGCTCAGGATAAGATTTGCAGACAATAGTAGATTTTATTATTTTTTTAAATTAAGTTTCAAAAACCCATGAAATTCTTGAGGAGCAAAGCTTTCTTTCCTTTGTTGATGTATTTCCTATTGAAGCAGGAAGTTGAGTTGGGAAGTTTCATCCTATCTATCTATCTATCTATCTATCTATCTATCTATCTATCTATCTATCTATCTATCTATCTATCTATCTATCTATCTCTCTATCTCTCTATCTCTATCTATCTATCTCTCTATCTCTCTATCTCTCTATCTCTCTATCTATCTCAATAATGTTTACTTTATAGCTGTGAACCATGCTTTGCCTCTTTCTATTGATAGTCAGAAGTAGATGATATAAAGGGGGGTGGCATTCACATTTTTGGTTCGACACAAATTTACCATATGCACAGTATTTTTTATTTTTTTCCTGGAAGACAGAGACTGCACATTTTTAACTACTAAAAGACAATTGTTAACTTTTAGGAGTACACTACCTCTAGTCATTCTTATAGCCTTAAAGCTAGAAATGATTTAAAACAAAAAACAATCAATTTAAAATGCCACTGTGTTTTTGTGTGTGTTTATTAGCCTGCTATATTTTTGTTCACTCTTCTCCGTAGGTAATAACAGGCTGAGGGCTGAATTCTTTTTGTGGATGGAAAAAAAAATACATTACAAAGAGATTCAGACCAGTTTTCCTCCTTTTGACAAAAATTTTAATAAAAGTATCTGATTAAAATGTTTCTACAACATGATTATCTATTGAGGGGTTTAAATTGCTAAAAGTGCCCACTGCAAAAGCTTGCTTGTCAAACTTGTTTTATCCTTCTTGAAAAGGCTGCTTTCATGCCGTCATGGGAACTTGGAGTCATTCAATTGCTTTGATCTTATAAGCATTCCATTCGGTTGGTTTATTTGCTCTCAAAATTTATTTTTGTTCCAATTATCTTTTTATTTCTCAGCCAGAGTTGAGCTCAGAAATGCTGATGAAGTAACAGACTTCTCCAGTCCATACTTCTTATAGTCAGTGCTCTGTACAGGTAAGCCGGTTTTACCTTAACATCCCCCTGGAGGAAACGCACCACATATCACTGATTTGTGACTAGCTGATGATTCTAAACTCAGATTGCACCTAGAAAGTATAGCAAAAAATGTAGACATCTTGATATAGGCCTGTAGGTTTATTTAGTCCTTGTCACAACCTGCTGAAAAGATCATCTTAACCAGCATGCATATCCCATGTTGGTTTATGCTGGTTAGTGCTAGTTTGCTGCTGGTCTACATGCACCCTATTGCTGAGCCTGCACTGATGCGCACAATTATGCCAAGAAGTGACACTCGATACAGCATTACATCAGTGCTGGCCGTGAGGACTGAGGGTAGCACTTGGGATAGGGCCTTACTTTCTGCTGATGTCCACTGATGCTTTTGATTCTCCAAAGTTGGATATGGTGTTTAAAATGGCAGTTTCTATCAACCAACTTGAGTCTACAAAGTGAGCAGGAAAGATGTACAGTAGAGAGAACTACGACATCATTAGGCCATAACTTGTCCGTTCTAGTCTGATCTAATGGAAATTATGTGACAGTGATGTTTTTGCAAAATGACTTTTACATGGTTCCTTACTTGCACTGCATCATTTCCCAGGTGAAATGTCCACTGGTTGGAGCTAAAAGAGATTTACATTTAAGGTCAGTGATCTATCAAGTTTTAAATCAACAAAATCTAACCTAAACCTTATGCCTAAAACTTAAACCTCAACCTAACCGATTGTGTCATAAAAAGAAAATGTGACATGAATAGCCTAATGCAATTATTATTATGTCCCACTCGCATGCTCTGCAGGACTCGCAGGCCAATAATTTAAGTGCAGCGCTCTATTGGTTGAGCTACCCTGAACTTTTATCACAAATGATCAAGCTTGTAAATGTAGTTGGTTATGTAAGAAAATGTAAAAATGTATTGCCCTACAAGTCATGTGCTATCATAAAAATTAGGGCTGTCAATCTGTTAATATTTGTAACCAAATGAATTACATGGCATGGCGATTAAATAATTGAATAGCATGTACCAATATTTATTGAGAAGCCCTAAAAGAAAGGTAATTCAATTTAATACATAACAATAATTCAGATGAATACTGAACAATTAAAATAATTATAAATATAATATAGATACAGATACATATATTGAATATATATTGTAATTTAAATATATGACATTAATGTGGAAGACAAAAAAAGCATTGATTAGAAAATACAAAAAGTGGCTTTAAAAGTCTAGATATTTTGGTTTTATTCCCATATTGAACATAAGCTTACAGTCAGTCAACATCAATCCATTTTGCAATTGTGTTCTTCAATCTGTCCAGTTCTTATAGGACACATTTGTACTTTTTGTCTGTGCTACTATTTTATTGTTGATTGATTTACATATGCGTCAGACTGAGGCATTAAAGCATTTTTTTTTATACAGCTAATTGCACAGAATGAATGCATTAAATCCGCAGCCCTAGTAACAATAGGATTATGTTATGAACAGTTGATACGTTTTTATGAACTGATGATAATCTGCCGTTTTGCCATTGATTTGTGAGAAGTAAATAAAAATCATTGTTGTACGCCTGATAATTTCACCACCAAACGGCCGCAATAAGTACAATGAGCCACATATCAATCATTTTGCAGACATGTAGTTTGCTTTCTAAATATGTAGGTTACTTTCTTGAGAATTCTCAGAATGCTTTATTTCAATAAATTCAGTCAAGAGATGTCCTTTGGCAAGTTAGTCATAGAGGGTTTGCGAGAAGGCCAGTGTCGGCGACTGAACTGGCATTGGAGTTGGCACCCAGCGGAACCACATTAACGCATAAACAGCTTTTGGCTATTGGCATCTCTTTGAAATGGTGCTGGGTAAGCGATCTGTGTTTTCTAAACAGATGGTGGAACTGAGGGTGGGAAATTATTCACATGTCCTACTCTATTGCTGCTTACACGGTGTTGTGGTGGCAGCCAGGTATCCCCATGAGTGTGAATGGAGGTGTGCGACTATGTGCTAAAAAGCTGGTGCTAATATCTCATGGACTACCTTCTCACATCCATGCACCTCAATGAATACATTTATTAACATGTTAGCTATTATTTACTCATTCAGTGGCTTACTGTATTTATTTGGCTCATTACAAGACAGGAAAACACTTGTGCTGATCCATGATGCTAGTATAGTTTTTTGGTCTTATCTTGTTATTTTGAAGTGCACTACTTGGTCAAAAATATGTGCATTGCAAAAAATAAAAAGCTGAAGTATTTGCATTGGAGTCATATGGATTACCTTATGCTGCATTGATTTCCATTTATGTTCCTACGTTTCTACGACCTTTCCAATATTGGGGGGAAAATATGAGAGAGATGGATTACTGCAGTCAGAAGAAAGATGCCAAAATTTACTTTAACTCCCTCAGCATCTGTATTTAAAAACCCACTGCAGCTGTGTTGTTTTTTTTTTAATTATTAATGCAAGGGTAATATAACACAAATAATAAGATAAAACATATGCAGTAACTAATAAAACATTTGAAAATATACAAAAGTTGGAGAGATTTACTCTGCTAAATATAGGCATCATTACAGTCTGTGAAAAGGGTCCAATAACAAGCACTAACAAGTGTGTGGGTAAACCATCAGGCTTGAACAAGATGTTCCTGGTTCTGCACTATCAGGGACTCATTTTCCCCATTCAAGTCCTAGTCTGTGGTATAGTTAGTGTAAAGCAAATGGACTGTAAAAGACAGCCTGCTGAGATTTTGTTTTGAATCCATCAGCGCCATTATCCACTAGCAAGGACTCTTATCCATTGGTGTCAATGCAATGGTTAAAACAGTTGTGTTTTTCTTTCAAAATGAAAATCGTGATTTAGGTCAGGGTAGGTAACAAAACATGAGTGCATTGGGGCGGCCTAGACAACTACAATGTCATTAATCGGTCCTCCACTGTTGTCCGGGACACACCCAGATAGATTTGTATTGGACCCTGTTACACCTATTTAGTGCTGACCATTTGTGATCGGATCACCTGAGACGGAACTTAGTTAGTTCCTCAACTTGGATAGTTGACCCATGATTCAGCAGTATATTAACATGTCTGTTTCTCTCTGTTCTGCAGGAAATAAACTCAATAAAGACTTGAAGCACTACCTGAGCCAGAGGTTTCAGAAATCTTCCCCTGACCACGAGCTTCAGCAAACCATACGACAAAACCTCTACCGCCATGCTGTGCCTTGTGAGTATGCTCTTTCTGTTTCTATTCGGCATCCGTTCATATGTAGAAGCTGTGTGCTAAAAAAAATGACAAAAACAAATTATGGCTGGACTGTTTGTACTGCTCGTGAGACTGTGGAATGTGCAGAAATCCTCCTTTTGGTTGAGTAGATGGAAGCCATGTGTGAATTTATGCAAAATGTTGTTTATATTGTGTAGATATGCTCTCCGTGATGTGTATACAATATCAAAAGGTTCAGGTAGTTTTTAGTTTCACATCTGCTTTTAGTGGAAATTGTGTTTACTACGTGTTACATTCTCATGATTTGACATTTCGGTTCTGTTCCAAAACCTAGAGAACTGCATATCTAGGTAGTTTTTCAAGACATCATTGACAGTAAGGTTCTTCCAATGGCGGGCAAAGTGAGAGAAATGATGATTGGAAATATGTATTTCTGGCACAGAAGTATAGGCACAGAAATGTATAGATTTTTTTATAAAATACTGACTATTTTAGCCTTTTGTGTATGCTATACATTTTTATTAGGGATGTGCACAGTTACTCGTTTTAACATTCGGTTAACCGCAAGATTTCATAAACTGTCAATCAGTTTTTCGTTGGGAGTCTGGACGTGGGAATAAAAAATGTTTATTGCAATGGAATTTCCTCAAACTCTCATTAAAACAGCATTAAATAAAGTGCACATTTGGTGAGCTATGAGCCTAAAAAGTATAATATACAGATCTTCAAATGATAAAATCTCACATTGAAGTCAAACAAAAATAATCTAAATGTCACTGCTTGTATATGCGCTCTGCCCGGGCAAGTTCACATCCATCCGTGAGTGAGCGAATGCAAGAACTGTCATGCTGTGGCTAAATAGCCTCTTCGGGGTGCTTTGATTTTAAGTGGTTTAAAATCAAATGGCATTGAATTTGTCTGATTATTTTCCTTAAAAATGTACACCAGAGCAAAAGGGGGAAAACACTGTATTACCAGTTCGAAAGCACTGAAACACTTTTCCTTAATGAAAGGCAACTTGAAATAATTTTTAATGGTGTAGCAGTCACATGAATTCCTCTTTGCAACCTGAACGTCTTCAGAAAGATGTGTTTCATGATGCTTGTATAAAAACTATTTTTAACTTAGTGTCTAAAAATGTGGCGATCTTGTGCGAGATGCTGAAAGAAAGAACGGTGAGATACAGCGCAACAGTGTGTGTTAACAGTATTAGAAAAACTGCGCATATTCACAGAAAATCATGTTTGATCAGCCCCTAACTCGCACTGTTCGAGTCGGTTGAAGACTCTGTTGCAAGTGTAGAATAACTGAATAGTGATCTTGGTATTCCATGAGTGGCACGAATATCGACTATCCGTGCACATCCCTATTTTGGATGCTTATTAGAGTATTGCTTTGTTAGCTTAGCAACATGCTAACGTCAGTTTCCTATGCACGTCACGTGAGGAGTGCAATTTGAATGCCATGCGGATTTACTGCCTATGAAGAATAGTCAAAATTGGTCACATATGAGGTGCCATTTCAGGTACGATTCTGCCTTAGAAGGCAGGTGCCTAAGTTGGTTTTGGAACGGTTCAAAATAAAATGTTTAGCCTACAAACGAAGTTCTGTGTCCTCTTTCACTCTACTGTATTTTTCTGCCGATTACATTCTCATATTTACTCTGACTTTCTGCTTTAAGTTTTAAATAGTTTTGATAGGTTACATACAGTATAATATCTGAAGCAGCACCCTCAATCTAGTTGAATGGTAATTTCTGGTCTACTTCAAACTGTTTGGAAGGTGTGTTGTGTGTCTCTTTCTCAGGATAATGGAACTCTCATCTGTAGACTGTCTCGAATTAAACACACTGATCCATTAGCTGGTATGACAGAAAAGTGAGTGGCAGTGTGTGTGTGTGAGTTTGAGAGAGTGATTGATAGACAAGAGACAGCCGGAGGGACAGATGTCAAGGAAGTGCTGATCAAAATAGTGGGCTCTACGCTCTACCCAACTCCATCACTCTTTTATTGGTACTAAAACGCATCCGTGACCTTCCTGAAATCAAAGTCTGTCCATATACTTGAATGTGAAGGGCAAGAATCATTGGTTCAAAGGAATGGAATTGCATGGAACTGCAATCTGTTTTAGTGGCTTGACTGGGCCTGACATAACAACAATTGTGTGAATTTGGTTATGGAATCTGTTTGAAAATTGTGATTCTTTTTGCAATTGTTTGGCACAGAAATGACACGCTTCACCTTGAACAATGGTATTACATGCTGTGGGCCTTGTTAGCAAAAGTTTTCTCTTTTAGCAATATCGATGTTCTTGATGTGTACTGATACACTAATATACTTCATCACGTGGCACACATCCTTGTTACCTACATCTTCACATCTCTTAAAGAAAATAAATGGTTAGGAATTTTATATCATGTTTAATAGAACGGTTGGTGTCTAGCTGACAATTACCTGATAATCTTTCAAGACGTAGTGCTGATGTACATGACAGTGATGAGTCAAGATTGATCAGCATTTAGTAGTGTGAGGGTGGGTGTGTGTGAGGGTCAGTTTGCGATTATGCATGAGGAATCTGGACGGGTGCAGCTGCCTCTTTTGTTTACTGATGGCTGGAGCAGCTAGTTGCCTCACCATGTGGTCAGTGGCTGGGAGTGTGTGTGTAAGTATGTGTGTATGTTTGTGTTGGGGGTGTAATGACCGGCTGGCTAAGTGTGACGACAAGCATGTGTCCCTGAGACAAGACTGTCACGAATCTGTACACAGAAGCAGATTTAGGAGCTCTTATTATGTGCACCTTCTGCTTATTTGAATATAGATAAAACATTAGAAACCAAATCACTATTGCCTCACAAAAAGAGTCAGTGGTACTATGAATTTAGTCAAATCTGTGTTACTGGGTCGGTAACACTGATTGGTAAACTGCTCTCTGGAATACTTCATTCTCATTGGTCAATCACAGCATTCTGCCATCAAATCTATTTTTGTAATATTTTTTTTTCCTCTGATGACCAACTGATTGTATATAAATCCCTTCCCTTAATTAGTTGTAAACTTTCTCTAAGTAATTTCAGTATTGTTAAAATTATGACACCATTTTAAAGGAGCAATTTCGTTATAAATTTTAAATGTATGTACTCAGATGCAGTGTATTTACAAAGCCTACAGATTTATGAGAAAGCAGACAAAGAGTGTGTTTACATGCACACCAATACTCTGAAAACTACCATAAATCAGCTCAAACAAAAAAATAAGACAATGCAAGAAACCGTGTTATCATGAGTGTTGAAATCATCCGGTTATTCTCTGATTTTGACACTTGCGCACATTGAATAAGCTGGTAAGAATGCCAGTAAAGGTGTTTACATGCAGAGTGAAGTCAGGGTAATGGACAAAAGTCGTCATGTGCCGATCGATTTATGATTAAACCATTTATAACCATATCCTAGTAGATGATACCGAGGCGTTTACATGACCACACAGGTTGTAGATTATAATGCGAATGTGTGAACACGCTCAAATATGTGTTTCTTTGAGAAAAATGGATACAAGATGAATTGTTGCTCATATACAAATTTCGTAATGTGAGCTGTACAGACAGACAGATGTCACTTTGAAGTCTTTTCTTGAAGGAATTGGTGTTTTTCTCAGTTTTTTCTGCTGAAGGCAGTGAGAAGTAAGTGTATACTAAGCGCTTTTGTGTCCCTCTGTAAATTTGTATCTCATCGTTGTCCTGTGATGTAATTATGGGGAACAAAACGCTGTGCCCTTTGTTCATTCTGCTGTATTTCCTCATTTCACGTTCATCTTTCACACTGCTGACACGTCAATGTAACAGATGCCTTTGGAAGAGCATCTCCCTCCCTCAATGTTTTCACATTTCCTTCTCAGTCCCTCTGTCCTCGTCTTCATCTAGTCTATTTAAGCCTCCCTGTGGTTAGCCAGCCCCTGCTTGCCCTCTCTCGCTCCCCTCCTTTTTCCTGCATCCCCCCTCCACACCCCCTCTCTCACTCCCTCCATCCCTCCATTTGTTTGTCTGTTCAGTAGCAGACAGCAGGATTGCAGCAAAGGACAGGTTGCTGCTGTGTTTTCTCACCAGAACGGATTACTAGTGCATCTTTTTGGAGGTTAGTCTGCAGCAAGGCAAGTCTCTCTTATTTTTCTGCATGTCTCCTCTTTTCGAAGTCCCTCCTGAGATGCAGGGAAAGGATTAGAGTGTTATTGCTGGAAGTATGAGGCTCAGTGCATGCAGTGGATGGCTCATATATAGGCTAAAGGGTTGGATGGGGGTGGGGTTGTTGTGGGGGTCGGGTCGGGGTTGTAGCGTGGTTGAGCCAGGGGAAAGAATACGCAAAAAGAAAGCCAAGATCAAACACTTCATTCACACCTCTTTCCAAGGGATAGGTGGCTCCTACTTGTGAAACTTTCAAGCCATTGTCTGGAATCCCCTTGGTTCACAGACCTTATTTTTCTCTGTGAGCATGTGTGTGTGTGTGTGTGTGTGTGTGCATATATATGAGTGTTTGTGTGATGGAATGATGATGTGGCAGAGAGTGTGTGGTGCATGGATGGGCCATCACCCTTGATTTAATGAGCAATGATCCACTTACCACATGAACAAAAGTGCCCAGCGTCAAAGCAGTTCTGCAAAATTCAATTTGTCACTGCCCTTCGCACCACAGAGCATTCATATGCTGTCTCAGACAGGTGACTGCCCAGTCATATGCTGTCTACTTGTGTTAGGCATCACAAACGGTGTTGCTAGGTAGATCTCCGCCTCTAAAAGAGTGTATTTAGGCTAATTTTGTGACCTGTAGATTTGAAATTTTCATTGAAAATGTGGTTGTGACCCAAAAAAGCAATCAGACAAATGTAGTACATATTTTACGTCATTAATTTGACCTGATTGTGTTAACTTAGCATCCCCTTCATTCGCAGTCTAACCGTGTAAACCGTTCAAGCTCGCTAATTAGCATTTAGCATGTGTGCTAGTCTGTCTGCCGACAAGTAACACACTTAAACCTCAGGCTCGGAGACAGAGTTAGATCTGAAGAGCGCCCTGGTCGCTAGTCAGCTGCGATTAGCAGACAGATGAGAGATAATACCTGCAGGGATCTAAGGGCTTTCAAAAGGGAGGGTGAACATTGAGGCGATTTTTAGCATTGCCAGTCTTGTTTTGATTTTCTTTCTTCTCAAATTTGTTATTTTATTATTTTTATTTCAAATGGCACATGGTTTTCATCGAATGCTTTTTCCATCCAAAATATCTGGGAAAACTTTGAAGAAGGATTTCTCATTGAATCATTCCTATCTGTTTGGTTTGTCTTGAGTTTTCAGGCTCCATTTTGATAAGTCAGCTCAAGCTGGAACAAAATCTGGTCTTGTTTTCTTTGGCTAACACCTTGTTCCACATAGACACGTCTTGCGAGTTGACTCCAACACATTTGTCAGTCGTTGGCCTGAAATACCCATTCACTTGCAACACTTCTAAATTTGAAAGCATTTTGTGAATACATTTGCAAGTCAAAAGCACCCTCACAAAGTGTTGATCACCGTGAGAGTGGACAAACTAAAGACCAGCATCAGGCCTGTCCAGGGGGCACTACGCTGGATGAGCGAATTTAAAAAGAGTCTTGGGGAACAAAAGGAAAAGAATGTCCCTTCAAATGCCACTCCATTTTCAGGATGTCATCCCTTAGAGCAAGAAAGACTAGGATCAGAGGATCTGCAGCATGTTGCCCTTCCATACTGGTCTCATACGAGTTTTGTGATGCCTAAAATATCTTCAGCGATGAACTCAATCGTTTCTCCTCCTCGTGGAATGGCAACTACACATTATTTCTTACCTAATCACACTCATTATGAGACATGCATTCATTTCTACATTAATTTATCAAATGACTATGAGGCAAATGGGCACTGAGACCTTTATGATTCTGCAGCGATTAAATGTTGATGCTATGCAAAATAAGTTCCTCCTGAGGTGTGCTTTAAATCCAAATCAATGGTTCATGGGGCTAAGAAGATGATTCATGCTGAGCTCCACCCAGAAATGGAAGATGCTATGCAAAAAAAGTTCCTCCTGAGGTGTGCTTTAAATCCAAATCACAGGTTCATGGGGCTGAGAAGATGATTCACGCTGAGCTCCACCCAGAAATAGAAGCTAATGCGCAGGCTACATGACACACTCTGTTCCTGTCATTACCTCTGGCCTCATTTCCTCAGGGTTTCATCTAGACATGGCTGTTTGTCGTTTTGCCACTGCAATCATTCAGAGTTTGAGAGAAGGAGAGAGATTAGCTTGAAGTATGGAACTTGTTTGATGGATGAGGGAGGTAATTTTGTTGAATGGCTATTAGTTGTCAAAAGGCCATCAAATCCAAATTCTCTTCTTTGTATTTGATTTCAGGTTCACTCGCATCTTTTGAAGCTTAAAGAAAAGATGGGGAATGAAATGTGAAAATCAACCTGGTCCATTAACACAACACTTCGCTTTCATACAAATCACGGTAGATTATCATTTCACTGACACTTTTACTTCGATCCTCACACAATGCTATCTTATGACATCAAAACACTTTCACTTTATCGCCATTAGATTTTAAATTCAAAATCAAGCAAGTCTTTGAACTTGCTAAAAGACGCAACTACAGAGAACAGAGTAAAACAGAGTGAACTGTGGCGTCGCACCACCACCACCAATGATGAGATCGCTCTGGCAAACCAGAGCATCAACAATGAGATTGCCACGCAAGTCACTAATATACCGCCGCCTCTCCCATCAACAACAGCGATCTCGCCTAGGGTGCCAAAATGGTCAGTAAACGGTATTGTTGTTACGCTTGCTGGTTACCAGAACCATCCTACCTAATGTGCTCGATCCCGCGCACCACACACCCAGCTGCTGGTCAAGCCGGCAATGTTATTGGAAGACCGGATTCCTCTGCCACGCTTTCTGCCCAGTGTGTTTGTTATAGTGGTCTTGTTCATTACGACGTTAAACGTTTATCACCTTTTATTTAGTATTGCCTATTTCATAGGGAATCAAAGAGTGTGAAAGGGCATGCTGAGTCTTAGGTTTGTTACCAAAGGTTTGTTTGAAAACATTATTTTTGTAATTCTGTTTGGTGCCACTAGTAGCACAGAAATTAAACACTTCACATTTAATCTTAGAAATCTGTTTGTAAAAATATTTAATCTCTTTTAGTGCCACACAGTGGGCATATCACCTCAGAACTGCTACAATATGTGTAATAAATCACGTAATGTCATTTAGCGAAAATCTCGCCACAGATCTTTTAAGATTTTAATGAGAACATGCTGGTGAAAATTGGTCAAGGCTGATGACACTGACGTGCATTAATAGTTGGTTAAGAAAACATGATATGATAGTTATGAAATGGCAACATTGTTAATTCTTAACTTCCACGTAACTTACGTAATGGGACATATTCCAAAGCGAAACAGGACTTGGTATTTGAATGGATCATGAATCGTTAGCAGTAATATTTTTGGTCAAGATTATGATTTCCCCACCCTCCTTGGTTACATCATCAGAGGTGTTTCAGCACCCTAGAAAAGTATGACTTTTTTCCTTTAGGACAGGGTTCCTCAATAGGCAGCCCGCGAGAGACACAAAATCAGTTACAATTTTGTGAGACAAACTTCTGATGAATTGTCTATACACACAGAATGCATAAAAAATAAATCGGAAATTTCACCCATGTACAATAGGCGGTGCTGTTGCTGTTCTACAAACATTTTTATCAGCATCCTACCCTTCCCAGCTGTCAACGCTAGAGATGAATATACAACAAAATGTTCATAATTGTTTGAATAAATAAAACAGACTACTAATACTGTGAAAAAAATTGGAATATTTATGTGACGCTTTTAATAATAAATACTACAACAACAATAGTAGCAGCACCAAAAACAATTACAATTACATCAATGGCCGTGGCCCTTGACTTTCTATTGTTGACAGAATTTGGCCCTTGGTGAAAACTAATTTGGGAACCCTTCTTTAGGATATCATGTGAACATTTATTTAAAAAGTAAATATTAAATTCTGATTCAATGTCTCTTTAGTTTTTCAAAAGGAAATCCCTCCTGCCATTCGTCATTTGTTAATTCGGTCTTAATGTTGAGGCTCAGTAAATGATGGGAAATGTGGTAGCATGACTTTAGCCAATGTGTGGTCACTTCAACCCACAGAAGCCCTCCACCCCCCACCCCTGCCTTATGCTCCAGTGTCCTACTGGAGTTGAACAATATTATTGTGTGCATACACATGGCTGGCCTGACCAGCCCGTTATTATCTGCTAAATCTCATTTGGTCTCTAATCCCCAACACAGACCACCATTTGATTGCCTTAGTCACGTAATGTACATGTATGTGCTTGTGTGTGAGCAATAGAGATCAGGTCCTCTGCAAACTTCTTACTTGCAGGGGGAGTCATGTGTGTAGTCATGTGGTGGAGAGAGAATGGGAGAGAGAGAGAGAGAGAGAGAGAGAGAGAGAGAGAGAGAGAGAGAGAGGTGGGTGGGCGGAGGTGGATGAGTGTGAGCCTGAAGACGTTTAGCTCAGATGGTGTTTGTTGTGCGAGCCCCTCACATTGGCTAAGCTTCAACGCTGGGCTGGACGACTGTTTTAAAGAGAAAGATATCAGGAGAGAGAGGGAGGGAGGGATGACAGACTGGGCACCGCTAGCTGAGATAGAAGCATCTAACATCACAGGAAGAGGATTGTGTGATTTCTGCCTTTTTTCCATTGGGTTGCGTCTTTTTCTGCAAGATTCTGGCTGGATTGTTTTTGGAAGAGGTTGCAACCGCAAGGTTCTCAGCTAAGGTAAATGTAACTTTTTTGTCTTGATTTCACCTGGTATTTTCATCTTCCGGTGTCTAGCTGTGGGAGTGGGGGAATGAGGGATGGAAAGAGAGTGACGGAAAGAGGCAGCAGGGGAAGAGAGCAACAGTGCAGTGAATGCATCAGAACATGCGACCAAAGCGAATCCATGCAGGCGGATGTGATTTGTCGAGGATGGCAAAATGGTGCACAAATGAAAGGATGTGACAGTCTGCGTTAGCTGTGTGCGTGAGTGTATACGTGCTTGTATGGTTGAGCAAGCATTGCTCTGCTGTTTAGGTTGAATTAAGCCATGGTATTTGACGTGTTGGAAGCCATTATGTTTAGATTTGTGCAGTGTGGCAGGCATTGAGAGGATGTCAGCTGTATCTCTGTCTCTCTTTTTCAGCGCCTCCCCATCCACCCCGATCTGGCTTCCACACCAGTCTATCCGGTACAACTGCTGTTTCGATCCATATCTCTCTTTTACCTTTTCTGTCTTTTTCATATTTGTAGGGAAAAAGTGGCATCTTTGTATCCAAGCAGTCTTTATTGGGGATGCTGAGTAAATGCGTTTTCAGTCTCTGCTTCACTGCTGACAGGCCATGTCAGGCAAGTGTTTTGACTTTTATGGTGTTGTGTGTCTGTCTACAGATCAGTGATTCCAAAGCAGGGGAATATTTTTCCCAAGCATAAAAATGATCTCATGTTGTTCTAAACATGTATGACTTTCTTTCTTCCATGGAACACAAAATGAGACACTAGGCATAATGACAGCTTTAGTCACCATTTAGTTTGATTGCACCCCCTCCCCCCCCCCCACTGAGATAAAAGGAACAGATTTCAGGTTTGTTGTTGATGATGGGTTACTTGAGCTCTACTGATGGGGCTTTGGGGTTACATAAAAAATTTAGGAAACACTGGTCGAATGGTTCAGAATGCAGATCCAGGACCTAGCTGTGTAAAAATGAAGAGAAGGTAATGGTCCAGACGTGATGTTTTAGCCTCTTTAGAATCCATCATAACAAATCCACTCAGTTCATCAATAGATTAGTGTTTTAGGCAAAGCACTATTTGGTAAGACGAGGAAAGAATGAATGCGTTTTATTTGTGTGTATGTTTGTTTGGAGGTCTGTTCTGAAGTTAATATGGAACTGGAGGTCTTCTTGGGGGATACGCTTTCACCCATGTGACCAGCTAAATTTTGCCAATGTGAATATGTGAGGTGGAATATGCTAGAATTAGGGTCTGTGTTGTGGATTAACCCTTTGCTAGGACAGATGGTTCTCTCTCCCACTGAGCCGGAAGGGCTGGCTGTCAACATCAACATGGGTGCATATCCCCGAGCCTTTCCCGATCACAAGTCTTCCCTTTCCCAGTATCTCCCTGTTCCAGATCTCTCAAATGCAGGGAACATAACATGCCAAGTTTCTGTCTCTTTATCTCTTAAACCTCCCACTTTTCTTTGTATATCGGTCTGGCTCAAAATTGGTTGTGGAAGCACTGGCATCATTTAAAAATACACTATTTTGTAGGAGAGGTTGAATGTATATAGATGTTACATGCTACATGTTGGTCCACGAATAACTACGTGCTCACTAATGATCAGATGAGGAGCACTAGTTTTTATTGTTTGGCTGGTTGTTTCTATTGTTTGAAACGTTCTCTTTTTTAGCTTCTCACATGTATGTGGGTTAGGGTTGTCACAATACCATAATCGCATCTTACGATACTATACCAGCTAAAGTATCACGATACCAAGTAGAATCACAATACCACATGATAGTGTGTTCATTCTTGAAACTAGTCATTCCAGTTGTTGCACCGGAAGTGGTTAAAAGGCTCAAAAAGGCACTTGTTACCCAATACATTCTTAGTTTGATGTAAAAAAAAAAAAAAAAAAAAAATCTTCACCACCTCAAAACAGCCAGTTCAAATGGCAACAGCTTTAAACTTTTATTCCATTTATTTCTGATTATTTGAATGTTGGTATAAAATAAAATATAAAGATATTTTAACATTGAAAAGACTGTTTTGAGCATCTCTTTCATTAGTACAACTGCTTCAGCCTCTTTCTCCTGGTAAACAGCAGTACGGGTGCAGATTAAACACATACACGGGTTTAATCGCACGGCTCAGGTGTGTGATCTAATGATAAGGGCGAAGTTACCGCCAACATGCATTTGGGAAAAAAAACATTAAACAAGGGAGCCTAGGTAGCTCAGCAATTATTGGCGCTGACTACCACCCCTGGAGTCGTGAGTTCGAATCCAGGGTGTGCTGAGTGACTCCAGCCAGGTCTCCTAAGCAACCAAATTGGCCTGGTTACTAGGGAGGGTAGAGTCACATGGGGTAACCTCCTCGTGATCGCTATAATGTGTGGTTCTCTCTCATGTTAGGGAGTGTGGTGAGTTGTGTGTGGATGCCGCGGAGAATAGCGTGAGCCTCCACATGCGCCTAGTCTCTGCGGTAACATGGTCAACACGCCACGTGATAAGATGCATGGATTGACGGTCTCGACGCAGAGGCAACTGAGATTCGTCCTCCGCCACCCGGACTGAGGCGAGTCACTACGCCACCACGAGGACTTGGAACGCATTGGGAATTGGTCATTCCAAATTGGGGAGAGAAGGGGAGACAATCACAAAAGAAAAAAACCTTAAACGAGTGCAACGGTTGATTTTTTTTTTTTTTTTTTTTCAGACAAACTGTGAATCTGTAAATGTTAAGATGAAGCATTTAGGTTAAATGAAGTGGCAGAAGAAGTGGGATGTGTCCGAAGGTGTATAATAAGGTTGCTGGTGTTTCTCCCTTTGACTTGAAATTTCTGTCGATATTCACAGCAGATGGGTTTTCCCGGTCTCATCAGGCAAAACCCAAAATAATTCCAAATCTCGGTATGTGACTTGTTTTTTAAAAAGCTTCTCACTCTCCAAAGTTTCTTAAAAATCCATATTATCCATTAGGAGACACAACTGCCATATTAACATGCTGGGATTCAGAGGTGTCTGTTTGAAGTGTAGGAAAACGACTAATTGAAAAATAAACAATACCATAAGGGGGAAATTCTAAACGGCATTTTGCACTCTTAAAGGGCACTGCGTGAAGGGGACTACACTCGAAAAGACTACATTTTTAATGTTAATGTTGAAATTAAGGTTTTAGCAAAAATTATATTTACTAACGCACATACAACATAATTTACAGTTCTACTGTATTGACGGTACTACCGTTTAAAAAATACTGTGGCACTGGCAGTATTTTTAAGCTTTAGTATCACTATACTATTGTAGTACCGGTCTACCCTAATAAGCATACCCTAATACGATTTCTATACTGGTTATATTGGTTAAAACTTTTAATGAAATTTGATAGCTTCGAATAAAAATTCTGATTTGAGTTGAAACCTGTTGTGAAAACCCAAAAATGCAAACCTGTGACCACATATTCTACATTAAAGCTTGCTATGTTGCTTGGCGCAGCTGTTAACAGACATTTCTTGGAGGAATTATTGTTGATTCTGATTATTAATATATATATAACTGTGTATTGATCATTGGTGTTTTATCATATTTCTGTTGCTGCCATAATATAAAACAATAAGCCACTTGAGGCCATGTGTTACTGTAATCCTTTTCACATAGTGCATAAGAACACATGGCATCTTGTGGGTTAATGCCTTAACCCTCAGAGACCCAACATAGCAGAATTGCAATGTTTGTTTACAGCAATAAATAATAAAAAAAATTATTATTAAAATGTGGAAAGAATTGCTTATTTTAAAGTCACTATAGTCACCTCAAAGCAAACCATGCTTGAAAATCAAGATTTTCCCATAGACTGCCATTTGTAATGTCCCACAAAATTCACCCCAAAACAAAATATGCTTAAAAATATAGATTTTTATAATCAGTGGCTTCCTAAAAATACGTTCAAAAAGGAAAAAAACGTATCATCAATATATATACTTGGGTCTCTTATACAAATTACCAAAGCTTTAGTTAATGCAAAACTCTTTTGGTTGTACATATAGGCCCGTTTTAGCGCAACAGTGATCAGGTGGTGTACTATAATCTAAAAGTATTATTACCATTGCCTGGGCAAACAATTGTAACGTTTGATCTATTTTGATAAATCTGTACTAATCTGTCAATGCTTTCTGGGAAGCAATCAGACAGAAGAGAAGTTAGAGGCCCTCAAACGCCTCAGCTATGACAGGACTGTCAAAATCTTATATCCCTTTAAATTCTACTGATGTCGCCTCCAGCCTGGACATGCCATTTATTGGTGCTTTGCCTTTTGATTAATGCTTGTGTCAAACAAGCTTGTGTTTTTACAACTAAAGAAATCTCTAGTCATAGTCATATGAGAGCCAGGTATAGGCTATTCAACAGGTTAAGGACTTCAAAGAGGTCATCAATCATAGTTGAAGTGTGTTTTTTCTCAATCATTAGTACCACCAAATGGAAATACAAAAATAAACATTGCTTTTAATGTTTGCCATTGGTCGAACAAACATATAGTCCCGCCCCAAACTCAGGCTGTGGCAGGCTAGATGGGCAGCAGGGGGCCACATGAACAAACAGAGGAATATTCGATAGTGCCACAGTGTTACACTTTAAGGTGAAATCAACTTGCATGTGGCCTACTTGTCTGAATATTAAGCTGTGATGTGAAAAAGTCTTTTATCATGGCAAAAATCAAGTTTTTAGCTTGTTTTAGGCTAGCTCACAGACGTTTTTCCTCTCACAATTCTACAGATTTACTGTGACCACAAGGTATGCGCAGCCTTGCTCTTGCTTTCAATCTTCTCGGAAACTGTGGCCTTGCAAAAATGAAAACTGTTTATGCATCAAG
This sequence comes from Moxostoma hubbsi, assembly GCA_032164185.1. Taxonomy (NCBI): domain Eukaryota; kingdom Metazoa; phylum Chordata; class Actinopteri; order Cypriniformes; family Catostomidae; genus Moxostoma; species Moxostoma hubbsi. The sequence continues at coordinate 1,885,022 of JAVLUX010000201.1, read as the reverse complement.
AATCCAGGCATTCTCCTTCCAGTGTGGGAGCAAACCCTAGCCAAACCAACAAACCAACTTTAGAGGTGGTTAGGGACACAAATGTCTACTTCGCATTTGTAGTGTAAATGTTAATGTGACCTGATGCATCCTGGACAACATCGAGTATCATTTTAAACTTTTCCAGATGGGTATTGCTTTAAATGAAATAACATAGATCATTTTGGTTGGACTGTAATGGCACTTTTCCACTGCACGTTACGGTTCGACTCACCTAAACTTTACTTGTTTCACGTTTCTGAGCTTGCATTACCATTGCAGTTTAGTGCCACCTCAACGTGGGTGGGATTATAGGCTAATCGTCATGGTTGTGCCGCCTCTACTGCCGTGACATCATCTTAAACACGACACAAACTGACTAAAACAATAACACGACCGCTAGCTGTTAGCTACTAGCTCATTGCATGGTGATTTTACACAAATGTAACAGTTAAATTGGCATGGTTGTTTTAGAAGCAAGCTTCCAGTAGCTGGTCAACTAAATAAGGTGAAGCTTTCAAGCAGATTATAGAGTTAACATAAAACATACCATCCACTGTCGTGGATCAACGCCAGTCAAGTGCACTCTCCCTCCCATTGCGCGCCGGTTTAGATGGCATCCATTTGGTCGAGCCACTTGCACTTTTCCTTGATTGGTCTGTAGTCACTTTTTTACGTTTTTTGTACTTTTCCTTACACTGTTGGTAGGTCCGGTGGTAGCTGTGTGCGGCCAGCAGCTGATACACTTCCTGAGAGACTTTTTCGTTTCGCTCATTGCTAACAAGCAGACCATCTGCACCTCCTTTATTGACCACGGCGTGGTTTTGCACACAGCCATTTCTTTTTTCACAATTAGAATGCTGTGTGAACAAATGATACTGCTATCGCTGTTGCTAACTTTAAAACTAGCAGGTTGATGTTGTGTGTCGGAAATCCAATGACGTTGGTAGTGAAGATTATCCCTGACCAATCAGTGATCTGCAGGATTTGATGTCACATTTAGTATCGGCTCGGCTCGCTTGGAACCTCGACGGAGGTGGTACTAAAAAAAGTATCAGGTACCAGGTACTATCCACAGTGGAAAACCCCCAAAAAGCGAGCTGAGTCAAGTTGAGTTGAGCTGTACAGTGCAGTGGAAAAGCCCCAAAAGTCAGACCAGAATGGATAACCAGTGCAACGGGTCCTGTTGTGCTAAAAGGAGACTTGACTTGTTTCTAATCAAATTCTAGCCTTAATATTAACTAGTTCACAATTCTAGGCATTCTATCTAAAAGGCACTAAACTTTGAAGCTCCTAAAGCACATAAAGGCATCTTAAAATGAATCCATATGACTTCAGTGGTTTAATCCAGTCGGTTTAAGAACAGACCAAAATGAAACTCCTTTTTCACTCTACGTCTTGCCAATACAGTCTCTAGGCATGATCATGATTTCAAGCTTGATTGCATTTTCTAGTGCTTGACTTTCATGCTTGAAATCACGATCGCCAAGGAGACAATTGATATCAAGATTTTTAGAGAAAATAGAGTTCTACAGAAGACAGAAAGTCATACACATCTAGGATGGCATGAGGGTGAGTAAATGATGAGAGCATTTTCATTTTTGGGCGAACTATCCCTTTAAATAGCATTTTGCTTTTATGATTAAATGGTAGTCTGCATGGAATATTGTACTTAAAATATCCATGTGTCATACCTATTTATAATGAAGTAAAGGCAAAATTTATAATTAACAGTGGTGTAAAACTTGTGACTGTGACCAGTTACAGTAACTTAAATATCATTTTTAACCATAAAATCTTGGTGTTGATGAGAAATAAAGCTCATGAACATGCTATACAGCAACTCCCCACGTAGAAATGTGACGTTTTGCCACTCATTTGATCGATTTTAATTTTTCCATTTATGTCAGAGCATGTTTTAATTTATAGATTACAGAGAGAGGAAAGGGCTGAAAGAAGTGATTGCAAAAAGAATGAAGAGAGAGAGAGCAGCGAGTATTACTCACTGGGTCAGGCTCACTTAATCAAGGCATGCAGATAACAGCGTCAGCTCAGAACAAACACACCCCAGTCTATGAGAGCATTTTTCAATTAGTGCGTATGTATTTAACTGGGAGGGCATCTCAAAACTAATGAAATTACTTCTGTGAAAGAGCAGTGAAGATTTAGCATCTGAAACTAGCCTACTTTCTTGAAGTAATCTAATAATTTGTATTATTTTAAGCAAAATAACCCAAGTCCTTTTGGAACTTCCCAACGACACAAATGTCTAAATGCCGGTTTAGTACTAGTCTTGGCTAATATTGGAGCAATGATGATAATGAGTCCTTTTCAAATGCGTTAACATCCTACGCTACACCACTAACTGAATCAAGGCAATGAGACTCAGAGTCACTTAAATGTTGCCTTTGATAGATTACCTCTCCAGTTACTGTTGTAGTATTGCTCTCTAGGAATGCAATACTTCCCCTTAAACTCCTCCATCCCCTTTATAACTGGACAATCGTGTTGCTATGTCAGATTTCACAATAGGAGGTAACATTTGTTCTTTTGTGTTCGTGAGAGGTGAAGCTGACCCAGTACTAACGAAAACAAAGAGTCTATGAATGTTCTTTGTTGTCTGGTTTGGGATAAGAATGTTGATGAGATCAGGGATGATTTTTGACATTTTCAAAATTTACAACAAATCTACTCAGCATCTTTTGCTTTAAGAAACATAAATATGTGCCAAAACAAATATAATGTTAAGAGACTTGATGAGAAAACTAGATTTTATAGATATGAATTGATTGCATTCTTTTTTTTGAGAGTGACATTGAAAGTGTGTGTGAGAGAGAACTTGGCGTGTGTTGAGTTAGTGTCATTACTCTGGATTATTAAATAATTCAGTGTATCACAATTTCCCAAACTAATTCTATGGGCACATTGCACCTAGTCGTACCAGCGATATTTAAATAGCCTAATAACATTCACACGTCTATGATCCATATCTTAGTACATGAAGTATTAGGATTTTATGTGGCATGTGAATGTTTTCTTTTGATTAGTGTGGGATTAGTCTTTATTGGCCATTAGAACAAATGCAAGGCACATTGGATTGCTCACATTTTCATTTCTAGAGGATTTAATGCACAAAGTCTTCTAATGTACTAGTTTCACTGTATGGCACACCGTTGTGTAACCTTTAAGGTTTTAAATATGTATACATGCTAATTTTAGCACTTATTATGTATAAAAGCCATCAGACGCTGCTGAATCATACAGGACAAGCTTACTATTTTTGTCTACTTTGCAACTGTGATTTTCCATCTTTGAAAGATTAGTATGCGCATACATGCACACAAAGCATCACTTGGCTTAAAGGCTTGCATTTTGAGGTCAAAGCCTTGTTACAGTTAGGTGAACCTAAATATCCAGCTATTGGATTCAGTTAAGGTTTTAGTTTTGTTGTTGTTTTGTGTTTTTTTGTTGTCTCGGTTTTTCCTAATCTCTGTCGAATTAGTGCACAAGGCTAGTTTATGCATCTCGTAGGACTGACTTTCTTCGGAGGAACACGAACAAAGATATTTTCAAGGATATATGATGTGTTTATAAGACATGCAATGTAAGTCAAGTTAAAGTCTGGTCTGGTTTTAACCCAAAACTGATCTTATTGCCTAGAAGACATAGAGTGAACCAGTTGATTTGTATGGATTACATTTTGCTTGAAAGTTTTAGACATTGTGTGGCAATAACAAATCATATATCCTTGAAAATATCTTAGTTTGTGTTCCACATACAAACTATAAGTTTGAGACAACATTAAGGTGAATAAATGAATAAATCATTTTTGGGTGAACTATTGCTTTAAAGCTTGACCAAGGAGAACTGTGAAGGTCCTTCACTTGTAGAGTCTTTACTTAGTGTGCTGCTGACTCAGCAATTTCAAGGTTTTCCTTATGACTATCAGCCAGTTTATAAGAACTGCATAGTTTGCCCACCAAAGTCTAATACATTATTATAATTTTTTTATCTTAATTGTCAAGTTCATGTTGCTACTATGTAACAATTCCAACAATTCAGCTGTCAATGACGATACCAATGAAAGGTAACACTTTTTAATACGAATTTCGATATTCACAGCGAAAACTAATTTCTCAATAAAGTAAACATTGTTGCAAATTCTCAAGAAATTATTAAGATCAGTCAGTGAATAAACAGTGAAATGTTTTTTCTTTTTGTTAACTACAAGAAGCAATATAAAATTTAATAGAAGAGAACAAAGATACACATGAAGTAAACGGTGCTTGTGCAGTGATACAGTAAGTATTGAGTAGTAAGTAGTAAATAAACATTCAGAAATTGAACATGTTATTAAATGTGAAATAAAACTGTTACTGGTGTGGTCTTCACTTTATGAGTATTATATATTATGCATTAATACCCATTTAAGCTACTAAAGTGATCCAACTAAGAGCAGTGTTTTTGTGTTATAGTTGTTTGATTAATATTAACAACACAATAGACAATGGCAGTTCTTTTTGGCTGCATTTGTACTGCAAGGCTAATTGCACAAGTACAGTATTGCTTGTTTACATTGAATTGAGACATAACCAACTTTGTTTGCATAATTACTAAAACTCTCAATCACATGCATTCAGTGATGGGCAGTAGCTTCTCTACAAAGAGTGATGCCATTAGCTTAACTACATTTCTGAGTAGCGAGGTGGTAGCTTTGCTAGTTTTTAAATCAAGTAGCTTTTCAGTAGCAAAGCTATATTTTTGACTAGGTAGCGGCATAGCGTTGAGGAAAGCTACACCGCTACATCACCTCTTGTACCCGGTGTTTACTATCACAAGGTTTTAATCAAAACTAAAGATGTCGATCACAAATGAATCGCTCATCTGAGTCGGTTCTTTAAACTGAATTGGTCACACGATATAGGAAAGCAGTCTGAATCGGTTTGCGATTCAATCTGAATGACTCTAAAAGCTTGCATTCTGCTGAATCATTTAAGCATGCTCTCACTTGCCAATAAGCTCACAGAGTAATTTATAACATGGAAAATAAAGATAACGCTGGTTGCAGTGGATCGACAATCAATGGAAACGAAACCTGCAAATACGTCGTTTGCCAGTGATAAAGAAGGTCTTTATAAAGTTCAACACGTTTGCAGCTTGTAAACGACTTCTGCAGGTAAATACATTTTCCAACAAAAAGAGTATCAAACCATATATTAGCCTACATGAAAACACATAAAAAAGTACCATGATGTTACCATGTTTTTTGGACATGCACCATTACCTGGATGCACTATGTTAATACAATGTTAGGCTATATGAGGAGTGGTGGTGGCGTAGTGGGCCAAGGCACATAACTATTAATCAGAAGGTCGCTGGTTCAATCCCCACAGCCACCACCATTGTGTCCTTGAGCAAGGCACTTAACTCCAGGTTGCTCCGGGGGAATTGTCCCTGTAATAAGTGCACTGTAAGTCGCTTTAGATAAAACCATCTGCCAAATGCAGTAATGTAAATGATATGAATGTGGTAATCATATTGTGAAGTACCATGTTATTTTTTTAATTAACTTGAAGCACCATGTAAATACAAGAGTATATGAATATGGTAATCATAGATCAATTTACCATGGTGGTAACATGGTATTCTTTTAGTACTTTGAAGCACAATGCAAAAACGGAATGTGGTAATAGTATATAAAAGTACCATCTGATTCCATCAGAAATCCCATTGTTATTGCCCAGATGTGCATGTGCGCGCACACACACACACACACAAGAAATTTCTCCTCTAATGATATATCCTGTAGTTCTGTGTCTAGCTGCTGTTTTTCTTTATTGTATAGATGAATAGTATACTTTATTCATGCAGAGTTTTTATACGGGAATGTGCAAATTAAATAGTTTAAATGGGTATGGGTATTGCACCATACCTTATGCTTGTATACTGTATTGCACTGAACTGTAATATACTGTACCATGGCTTTGATAGACATCACGTGAATACGTCTTTTTGTGCCGGTATGCTCCGTGCATCTGCGGTTGAAAAGAAATATGAAGTAGCTTAAATGTAGCAAGCTACTTTTGTCATGTAGCTTGTAGTGTAACTTTCTACTTCCTCTGCAGTGTAGCTTTTAGCTTAGCTCAACAAATGTTTCTGTTGAGTAATTTGTAGCTTAGATTGCTACATTTTTTGAGTAGCTTGTCCAACACTGAAGGCATTTAGGAAGACGTTGAAGTGTATTTGAAGATTCAGGCGCACATCTGCATTACTGTGACGCAAGGCAGCTGCTTGTCAGTAATTGCGCACAAATGTACCAAATAGAGTCTGTATTCTGAACAACACTGGTGTCATTGCATCTTATAATTTTGTTGTCGACTTGGTACCTAAGTGCCATCACTTTTGACATCCCTAGATACTACCATTACTTAGAGGTTTTCCACTTGTCACTTGTTGTTTAGGATATAAATTATTAAGTGTTGTTGAACATTGCTACCTTTTATGTTAAACCCATAATTTATCAAACATCATGACTAGCCTACTGTATATGTCCAGCCAATGTAATGTAAATGTGGGCTAAAAAGTCTATAGAGAGAACATGTCTGCTCAACAGAGAGCAACTGGCTTTATGACACTGGCTGAGCATCCAAAATAGTAACAGATGCTTTGACTACAGGGTGACTTATCCACATTAGAAATTACTTAAGGTGACTGACATTCTGTTTTTTTAAAATGTAAGATAGTTGCAATTGCTTTGAGCATATATGTGTTTGGCAGCTTCTTGTTCTTTAAGGAATAGTTCACGCCCACATTAAAATCATTTGGATTAAATCACATGTTCCAAACTTGTAGGCTGTTATTTTTTATGTGGAACACAACTTGAGATATTTAAAATTTGTACTTAAATTTTGGTCTTTGGTCAAAGAAAGTTATCTGATATCTTCAGAAGACAATAGCACTGTGCTACAATAATGTAGCGCACATGTCGTATAAACTACAGGATGTTGTTTCTGATACTTCCAGTACCCTAGGATTGGCCACATTATGCAGACTGACAAACGCTATCTCCTATCAGACATGTTTGTGTTGACTCCAACGTGTTTAGCTTCCCCTGTGCAGCAACTGAAAGCTTCAGCAGTTGTGTCCGCATCATGGCAGACCGGGAATACAGTGTTGAAACGGGGACCTAATTGCATTTGCATAATCGGTGACAAGTGCGATTCAGAGGTTCTTTTTCACTCTAACATTACATTTGTACTCCACTAATGGATAGTTTTGAAATTTGGGTTGGGGTAAATGGCTTATAAAAGGTGCATTTCTCTTCACTGTATTACTGCCTTTACAGCTGAATACAACTTGCTTCATAACTTGCTTTTGGCGCCCCTCTGTGGACATAACACCGGGAAAATAGAGCTTTGGCCACTGGTGGCAGTGTTACAAATTTCGGTAAGCACAGACCAATTTTACCTAAAGAAAAGTCAATATACTGTTTCTGATTTCACTGTTGTTTTATGGAAAAGTGGAGCATATTCATTCTTCTAAATTTCTCTTTTTGGTTTCCACTGAAAAAAACAAAAAAACAAACGGTTTTGGAATGGCAAGAAGATAAATAAATCTACAATTATGCATTTGGCAGACACTTTTATCCAAAACGACTTAAAGTACATTCAAGGCATTCCTTTGTTGTTCGTTTGTGTGTTCCCTTGGAATCGAAACCCATGACTGTGATGTTGTTAGTGCCATGATCATTCAGCTGCAGGAACTGTCAATCATTTTTGGGTGCACCATTTCTTAAATTTTGATTACAAACATGCTACCATCAACGCCAGGCTCCTGGTTCAACTGTCTTTTTTTTGTCTGTCTTTGCACTATGGCATGTGTGAATCTGACCTCTGCTTTTAGTTTGTTTTGCCATTATTTCAGGATCTCATGAAGTGTCGTCTTTATTGCTATATGTGTAAAATAAATCTTACAAAGCCACAGATGGAGTCATAGCCCAGATAAATCTCTTAGTTGTCCTCTTAGAGCAAAGTCAGCAGAGAAGTCACCACTGCTCATGTGAAGTTTGAATGTAGGTCACATGAGAAATCTGACAGGGGGCTTCAGGACCACGACACTCTGGGTGCTACGGTGCTATTGGAACCTTGTCTGTGAAAATAAACCGATTTTTCAGATTTGGCTATTTTTAGAACCTGTTCGTATGCTGGATGTGCACATGGCATTGTTGTTCTGATGTATTTTGGAATGTGTTAAATATGTCTGCCTTTGGTGCTTACAAGCTTCAAAGCATGCTATTTTTACCCTTGTATTTATGTCATATGCTAAGATGAGTAGAGATATCAGGTTTCATTTTGTGGAAAATAAAGACCTTGCAATAGCACTGGAAAATGTTGAATTGTGATATTGCCCATTTGTAGCAATGTACCACTTCCTTATTTGTCATTTTTGGAGGCATAGAAGTCTTGAGAGACTTTGTGTCATTCGGGAATCGAGACACTTGAGGAGAAAAACGAGAATGAGCTTCTGATTGTGCTGCAAAATCACTGAGGTGACGCCCATTTCAATTCAGTTCACAGCTCTCAGAATCTTTCCCTGTCCCTATAGGTGTATTGTGTCATTTTTTTTCTGATGTTAAAATACTTTCACCTATCCCAATTTATTTTGCAGCCAGAGACAACTATAATTAAGCCATTTGAAGGTTGAGTTCCCTGAAAAGTATACTGACCAGCCCGACTCTGACTAAGAGTGAGCAGTGCCCCACCCACTTATTCAGCATCTGGGTTAATTATTATGCATAGGCTTTTCATAAAACCTCCATAGAAGACTAATAAACCATGAACCAAACCAACCAGCTCCGAGATCAATCACAACATCACAAACTTTGATTTGAGGCAAAAAGTATTTGAAAATCAGACAAAAAGGCTAAGTTACAAGGCTGTGCACTTACCGTCTTTCTCGAGGGTACAAACTACAATCCCATGAATCATTACGAATGATGTCATTGATGGGAATATTATCAAAATATATTGCAAAATATTCCTATATGTACAATTATGTCACTCACAGTTAGGGCTGCAATTAACGATTATTTTTATAATCCACTAATCTAACTATTATTAGAACGATTATTCGATTATTCAGGCAATTATTGTAAAGATTAATCATTAGCTCTTAACCGACTATTTAGCTTGTGCCCAACTTAAAAGGTTGTATTAAACTTGCTTACTAACAATAAAAAGGACAAAATCAGCTTTTAAAAATACCTCTAAATGACAATCATTGAATTAAAGGGGGAAAACTATTTGTATTTGTATTGTTTAATTAAGTAAAAATTTCACTGCAAAAATATCCTGTTGCTATCAAGTGTTTTCGTCCTGTTTTCCATTTAACATTGTCTAAAAATCCTTAAAAGATATACATTTACTTGAAGCAACATATTTAGAGAAAGATATTTAGACTTGCTTTAAGAGAATGTATCTTAACTATAAGTAAACTAGGAGTTTGTGCTTATTTATACAGCCCGCTTCTTTATTATTTGAACTTTAATAAAGGATGCATTAAATACAGTATATAACGGTGCATTGTTTCCTTTTTATATGCTCTGACAGGCAAGTTTTGCTCAAGCGGAACACCAGGTACAGCTCAGCTTTATTTCACGATGACACTGCTTCCGTATTTACATATTTTGCATTTTTGTATTATAATACTCTGCGATCAACATCACCTTAATCTGTTTGTAAAGTTTGGAGTGTGTCTGGACTGTGACCTGTGATGTCCTCAGTCAAGTGCGAGCTGAAGTGCTGCTCTCCCACGTCATCATTAGCGTTTCAAAAGATCTCATATTAAATGAAATCAGATGACTATTCGACAACAAACATTTTTGTCGACAATTTTGTGTTGGCAATAATGTCGACTAATCATTTCAGCCCTACTCGCTGTGGGTCATGGGAGTGGAGGGTCGCTCTGAGGCAAATTTCAATGGCTTTGTTGGCCGCAGTTCTCTGATTGTGAACCGTTCTCTGCTCTGCCGTGGGTAATGTAGTTGTTTACCAGGAATTTCACTGTCAAACACGCTATTTCATCAACAAAGTTGAAATTATGTAGACGGATGGCTTCAACAGAAGCTTATACCATTGATAAACAATCTCGGAGTTATAAGTTATTGTTGAAAATCATTTAGTCTAGGGATTTTTACTTATGGAACCAGAGTTTACCTAGATATCTTTCTGTAGGAAGGGCAGACTGACGGTACCAGATCACAGGTATAAGAAGGAGATGCCATTCAAACTGACAGACAGATCTAGAATCAGTCATAAGCTGAGTCAACATGTCAGCCAGTTCTAAGCTACATTGAGTCTAAGGAGGATTACTGGCTGACAGACTGATCCAAAATCAGACAGTGAATCAACATCTAAGCCAGAGCTGCCAAAGCTCAGCCACACCTAGGGTAACAGAAGATTGCCTTTTCTCTTCAATGAATATTGGAAAGCGAAACAGCGGGAGAGAGGGAAGCAGTTAATTTGAGGAATATAGTGGCCATGTTCTGCACTTTTGGAGCATGTAGTTGTAAGTCCAATTACAATTTTAGTTATGGTTTCTTGTGTAAAATTAACATAATTTAGTTTTACACAACTAATTAACACCCTCTCTGTGACCTTATATATATACACTCACCTAAAGGATTATTAGGATCACCTGTTCAATTTCTCATTAATGCAATTATCTAATCAACCAGTCACATGGCAGTTGCTTCAATGCATTTAGGGGTGTGGTTCTGGTCAAGACAATCTCCTGAACTCCAAACTGAATGTCAGAATGTGAAAGAAAGGTGATTTAAGCAATTTTGAGCGTGGCATGGTTGTTGGTGCCAGACGGGCCGGTCTGAGTATTTCACAATCTGCTCAGTTACTGGGATTTTCACACACAACCATTTCTAGGGTTTACAAAGAATGGTGTGAAAAGGGAAAAACATCCAGTATGCGGCAGTCCTGTGGGCGAAAATGCCTTGTTGATGCTAGAGGTCAGAGGAGAATGGGCCGACTGATTCAAGCTGATAGAAGAGCAACTTTGACTGAAATAACCACTCGTTACAACCGAGGTATGCAGCAAAGCATTTGTGAAGCCACAACATGCACAACCTTGAGGCGGATGGGCTACAACAGCAGAAGACCCCACCGGGTACCACTCATCTCCACTACAAATAGGAAAAAGAGGCTACAATTTGCAAGAGCTCACCAAAATTGGACAGTTGAAGACTGGAAAAATGTTGCCTGGTCTGATGAGTCTCGATTTCTGTTGAGACATTCAGATGGTAGAGTCAGAATTTGGCGTAAACAGAATGAGAACATGGATCCATCATGCCTTGTTACCACTGTGCAGGCTGGTGGTGGTGGTGTAATGGTGTGGGGGATGTTTTCTTGGCACACTTTAGGCCCCTTAGTGCCAATTGGGCATCGTTTAAATGCCACAGCCTACCTGAGCATTGTTTCTGACCATGTCCATCCCTTTATGGCCACCATGTACCCATCCTCTTATGGCTACTTCCAGCAGGATAATGCACCATGTCACAAAGCTCGAATCATTTCAAATTGGTTTCTTGAACATGACAATGAGTTCACTGTACTAAAATGGCCCCCACAGTCACCAGATCTCAACCCAATAGAGCATCTTTGCGATGTGGTGGAACGGGAGCTTCGTGCCCTGGATGTGCATCCCACAAATCTCCATCAACTACAAGATGCTATCCTATCAATATGGGCCAACATTTCTAAAGAATGCTTTCAGCACCTTGTTGAATCAATGCCACGTAGAATTAAGGCAGTTCTGAAGGCGAAAGGGGGTCAAACACAGTATTAGTATGGTGTTCCTAATAATCCTTTAGGTGAGTGTGTGTGTATATATATATATATATATATATATATATATATATATATGTATATGTGTGTGTGTGTGTGTGTGTAGGTAAAATTAAATATGGCTAAATATTGCTATTTTGTAACTGCATTGTTCAATTGGTGCATATCAATTATATTTATTATGTTATCATTTAAATTTTTCCATTCTTGTGTTCATTTTGTGAAAAACTGTGGAAAACATGCCTATAATATCTTTAACTAGATTATTATTATTTTTTTCATTAAACATTTCAAATATACTTGGCTGCAATGGCTGTTTGAATGAAAAGGTCAGATGTCAATAGTGTGATTAGCATTTAGCAGAGGGTTGTAAACCCCCATTTAGGTAATTGTTTCACTTTTGTGCAATGGATCATGCCATTTGGTGACAGTAACCCCTTCTGTTTGTAGTCACTGACCCACGACTGATGAATGTGTGTAGGCTGGGATCGAACAGCTGGGGATTGTGATATTTGTTGTTATCTCTTCTCACCTTTGGACCATTTAGCACTTGACCGGTAAGCTTTCAGTGGTCTAGCATAATTATATTAACAGCATCATAGCAGAATGCATTAACTTAGTTATAAAATTGGATAAGAAAAAAATATAGAGGAGACCAGGGCTAGTTGTCACACTGGGAGGTTGTCACAAAGGGTATATTTGAGTCAAAAGAGCATGATCACATGGGAGGTAGACATGTTGCTACCAAATGGTCCAGTACCCTGAAATTGACCCCATTCTGCTGAGATACTGTTAAGCGTCATCTTCTAATAGACATCTTTGAATCAATTCAAATGTGTTTACCTTTTCCTGTGATGCTTCTGATACTGTGTTGTGTCAGCAGCCTCAGAGACATGGGTTCTGGTCCCTTGGAAAACAGGAAGTAATTGCATTCACATAAACGATAATGAGCACAATTCTACGGTTGCATTTTCCCTCTAATATTAAATATTAAAATCTAATTAGATTTAAGGTTAGAGTTTGGGTTAGGGTGTATGGATAACAAAATATGCATTCCTGATGACTGTATAACAATTTTACAACTCGCTTTACAACTCACATTTGGCACCATTCTTCAGATATTTCACCCGTAAACTGAAGAACTCACATGGTCCGTCCACACTGAGGCCATTGTGAAGAAGGCTCACCAGCGCCGCCTCTTCCTGAGACGGCTGAGGAAGTTTGGAATGAACCACCACATCCTCACACGGTTCTACACCAGCACTGTAGAGAGCATCCTGACTGGCTGCATCACCGCCTGGTACGGCAATAGCACCGCCCACAACCGCAAAGACCTGCAAAGGGTGGTGCGAACGGCCAGAAACATCATCGGAGGTGAGCTTCCCTCCCTCCAGGATATATATATAACAGACGGTGTGTGAATAAAGCTCGGAGGATCATCAGAGACTCCAGTCACCCGAGTCATGGGCTGCTTTCACTGCTTCCATCAGGCAGGCGGTATCGCAGCATCAGGACCCGCACCACCCGACTACATGACAGCTTCTTCCCACAAGCAATAAGACTTTTGAACACATGATCTCTCACGATCAACAATCAGCACTGCACTTTATTAATCATCACTCTGTCAATATATTCTCCCAATTCAATTAGTGTTTATATATATTTATACCCGTATCTAGTGTATGTGTATTCTACATTGTGTGTATTGTGTACATTTGTTATGTAAATTGTTGTGTAAGTATGTGTACATTTGTTATGTAAATTGTTTTGTGTAAATATGTTGTTTATTGTAAAGTGGTTTATGTCTCGTCACTGTCATGACTGCTATGTTACTCGGAACTGCACACAAGAATTTCACCTACTGTTGCACTCGTGTACACAGTAGTGTGACAATAAAGTGATTTGATTTGATTTGATTGATTTGAAGCCCAAATGTGTCCATGCATACAACAACTCTTCCAGCTTCAGCCACTGGGGGCAGTGCTTAGAATTTCGGAAATCACAGACTGATTGCAGCTGAAGAACTCAAATCCTCAGTGAGATCTGTCTGGAATCAAAAGTCCACAAGCGTGTGTTTTGTCTAGCAGTGGTTTTAAATGTTGGTTTCTAACACCTAGTTCAAAACCCTCTCTACCCTCTCAATTTCACCATTATCATATTTTTGTAAAAGATGTAAGGTCAATAAGTGAACACAGTATTAACCCCACTAGCATGTACTAAGTGTCAACAATATAATGTAAGTAGATATTAACCCACAAGGATAAGGGTAGAAATGTCAGGTTGGGGCAAGTTATCAGATTTTCCTTGGAGCATGTGTTTTTATCAAATCTAATCAAATACAAAATTTGTTGACCAGAACAGTGATTTTGGTGCGCTATCTTTGAGATTTTTGCTGTTTCCTGAAAAGCATATTGTATATTTTGGTCAATGGCATGTTCCAACTTACCTACTTTTATAATAATAATTCTATATATATATATATATTAGGGCTGTTGATTTAATGCGTTAATTTTGTGCAAATAATTTTATAAAAAATAACGCGCAAAAAATAATTTACGCAATTAATCGCAATGCCCCCGGACCGTAATAAGGAAGATTCCTGAGAAATGTAAGCTTGTAGTACCACCTGTTTACTCCAGAGGGCAGTAAGTGAAATTTCAGCTGTATGAGCAACACACAGTTTATACAGTGAAGAAAACACTTCAGTAAGCGGAACAACACAACCATGCGTTACGTTCTTGCGTTCAAAACACTTGAAGGAGCGCAAATGCGAACTAAGGGATCTCAAGATGTGTTTAAACATTAAGTATTAAACTATATTTAATTTGACACAGTGACCTAAACATTTTATGTTTATGACGCAACGTACCCGAGACGCTACACAAGCATGTCTGATGCAGGTGTAAATTGACGGGTCCTTAAACAAGCCCTCATAATAAATCTCCAACTGATTGACAAATTAACTTTGTGAAAATACATTGTATTCTAAAACTTATCAATGATTAACTCTTCTGCCACAAGAATGTAATGTAATAATCAAATAATTTTAAATATATATATATATATATATATATATATATATATATATAAAATATTTAAATATAAAATATTTAAATATAACTATGTATAATTATTTCATCATTATATTGAATTATTGTTATATTAGGGGATTTCTCAGCAAATATTTGTATATGCGATTAAATGCTATTAATCACGATTAATAAATTGGGACACCATGTAATGAATTAAATTGTACAATTTTAATTGATTGACAGCTCTAATTTATATATATATATCTATATATATATCTGATATAGATCTCTGAATCAATCTTTTTATTAATCTGTTTATGCATTAATATCTTATCAAGCAGTGTCTATTTGCACCCCTGTGTAAATGGCATCTTCCACACAGGGAGCTATTTGCACTCCAGTAGTCTGATGGAAACACAGAAATATATGACATATTAACCAATATATGTCACTGCAGTGGCATGAGGTATAAAGACGGTGTGTTTGTTTACTGTTATTCTACCAACTGCAGTTTGAATCTGCATTTTGTCCCACTCTTTTTCCCATCCCATTTCCTAGTTCCACTCTTAATATTTCCTTTAATACTACTTAAAATAATACTGTAGATAAAACTGAATATAAGTGTTGATTTCATCGCAGAGATTTGGTCACGGTGAATGCCAGGGAGTGCAGAGAAGGGTTTGATACAGAGGCAGGGTCTGTCGATCGTACTCGTTCCCATGAAACCATAGTTACTGTAGTAAAAACAATTTTTTCTAAGGTAAGGTTAGGTTTAGGGGTAGAGGCTAATGTAGTATGTCTTTGGGACTCTAAACACTCTAAAACCACTGCAGTGATGCCCATACTGTATGTTAGTATTTAAATATGGGTGTATATATATATCACAAGCAATAGTCTTGCTTGTGATATATTGCTGAATTATTATTATTTATTATTATTATTATTATTATTATCATTAGAGTTAATATTACATTTTACTATACAGTTGTAATATAGTTCTGTCACAAATCTTGAATTTCAGGGCTCTAGCCTATATTTTGAAATGTGTTTGAAATGTGTATTTTTTTGCCAGAATCTTCATTTTCCGAATAAACAGTTTGCGACACGGGGACTTTTAAGCCCCATCTTTTTACGCTGTCCTTTGTGTCAGGCAAATAAATTGTTGGACACAGTTTTTGGAGTGTTTCTATTTTAGATTACTGGTGTTTGTGTATATGGTCATTTTGAAATGTTATGTTTTAAATTGTATTACTGTGAAGCACTTTGGTCAACTCGGTTGTTTTAAATGCGTTATAAATTAATGCCTAAATGCTGTGATTTAATTATCTAAATATATAGTTTACATGTGCTGCGTGGTTCACAGTAGATTAGTGCTGCTCTGTCATCTGATACAACGTGAATGATTCTCAATGTCTGTGGTGTTTCTAGTGTTTGAGCGGTCGGATTTATACATTCATTTAATCTTAGATGAGACCATTCTGTTTTAGTTGAGTAGACGTTAATTACATTTAAAAATTAATCTGCCCCTGAATCCGTATTGACTCATTCGACGCATGCCCATTGCTTCAAGATATAGCAGCACATGGAAAACTGATATACTGTACTTTATCTTTAAGGTCCATGGGAGCTCTGAGTTATCTTTCTCTTTAATCTTTGTGGTGGTTGTTTTTGCACAAGATCTGTGCGGCTGGTATTTTGTTTGGCATAGTGTGCGATGTGGAGTTTAGTTTGAACCCCTCAGAAAACATAGCTCTTTCTTTTAAAGATGAGGCTTTCAGTGATTCTATCTTTCGGGGGTTGCCCCTAGCAACAAAATGTATATCATCATCTGCAATGCTATTTATGTTTGTAGACAAAAAGAAAAAATATTTTTTTGTGCTTCATGTAACACGTTTTACTGAAGAACTGGAAAATGGGATTGCGTGTGTTTTAGTCGGCATGGTGAAGGTTAACATGAATAAAGATCATACATCCTTTACAAGAAGAGTTAATATCATTCCTTAAAGGTGAAGTATCATCCGCCAGCTAATTGTCATAAAGTTTGTGGTTGTCAAAAAATGACCAGGCAAAAATAAACAAATTGGTGTACTACTGATGAACAACAAACTGGACATTAGGACATTTGGTCCTCACAAAGTGATAAATACATACACACAGGCTTTGCACAGCATCAATATGGGGGGTTGTGTTCTACTTCCACAAAGAGGGGCCTGTAAACAGAAGATAATATTACAGGTTATTGAGAAAACAGAGTTATTATCACATCTTTGTTTTATCACCAGTGTCACCAAGATGTATGCCAAAGAGCATCTCCCAATGTGGGGTTCCATTTATATCAGCTATTCATCAGCTCCGACAATTGATGGGGAGATACAGCACACAGCAGGGCAAGTGCATGAGACACGCAAGAGCTGCCAGGCCACTGTCTTAACCATCAGCATCGATAATAGCTGGATCGTCTAAAGACCCGGGTTATGGGAGTTATTATGATCGATCATGGTGTTTAAAAAACACTAAAAAACAGAGTCCATCTTAATCTATACAAGCCCTATTTACACCTGGTATTGAAGGGATAATTCACCTAAAAATGAAGATTGATGATATTGTCCAAATTTCTATATAGCAGAGGTTTTTTGAAAGCCGCATGCACCCGGCAAAGTTTAAAATTGATGTTTTAGTACACTGATTGATTGACAGGTAGACTTTACTGCTGTTTGGGATGCATCAGGTCTTATTAGCATTTACATTACAAATGCAATGTGGTCATATGCGTTTTTAGATTATCCAAATCTATCTTTGACCCTGTTTACACCTGTATGTAGCACTGTCCACTTCTGATCATATCACATGAAACACATCTTAATACCAGGTGTAAATGGGGTCCATGAGTGGAGAGATAAGATGGAGATGGAAAGATTGTTGGATGGGGTGGGGAGGTGTATTACTGTTTCAATTCTAATGCAAATGATCAACATTTTTACTTAAGTTTTTGAGGGAATAGAGATTAAGAGCAAGTACTGTATGAGATAGCATTAATTTAACAAACATGCAATTATTTATATTTTCATTCAGAAGAACGAGCTAAAAATAAGCTTACAAAGTCCATGATTGTTTCACTTGTATGAAGGTCAGCACAGATCCTCGATACAGTTATGGTGCGTTCACATACAACACAGAAAATTTTTGCGAACACGCAAGTATTCCCCTTCTCTTCAGGAAAAGGAGGGGCTTCTACGACTTAGTTCATATTAAAGTACAAACAATAGCTGGAATCAAGTAGACGCACAATGTCTTTTTTTTTTGTCCGGTCTTTGTACATGTATGATGCTGTGTCATACAATTTTGGGTGCCCACACACCGCTACAACAATTTTTCATCCATTTTTCCAGATTTCTTCTGCTACTATGTCAGTACGTCAGTGACATCCGGACAATCTCAGTGCCGATAGGCTTTCTCGGCAATGCGTCATACGAATTTCTTGCTCGATATGCGGATATGTGAATGAAGCAATTTCACGCGTTCGAGTCTCGTCATTCGCTTGCTTCGCGTTGTATGTGAACGCACCATTAGACTCCAAAGAATTCCATGTAATGATAAAAACCCTGGAACTTTTGAGGGAGGTCATATGCTATTCCCTCAAATTTTGTATTTTTTTTTACAGACAAGTATGTTTACATGGGCACCGCAAAGCAGCGTATTGGGAGAATGTGGCTTATTGAGAGAAAGCTGCGTTCCTGTATACATGTACTGTATAAGCGGTGTACTCTTAACTTGTGTATACATGCGGCTTGGTGAGAAAGCAGCGTTCTCCATAGCAATGTAATATCCCCGCAACGCTTCTGTAAATAACAAACATGGCATCTAAGAAAGACTTTGCTATTTTACTCTCTGTTGCTTCACTTTATTTGTATATATTCCACAGTTGTTGCTGTGTTTGTTTCCTTAACTTTCATTTGTGACCTGCAGCGGAATTGCACAGCAATGGTGGGATTTTCTCTTACATAAACGCCAGTATTCCCCAAATGTATGAGCGCTTATACACAGAGGTAATGGACAGTTGATAATTTACACTGGTGTTTATAAATGAGTATAGTTTGTGTATGTGCTTTTCCTTCTGTACTCCCGGAGATGTTGAAGTCTTTCTGCTTTGTTTACTTCATCCAATGACGTGTGTTACACTGGTCTGTTCACGCACATGCTCACTCTTCAAAAACCATTGAGAATGGCGCTTATGTGTTTACATGACCAGATAAGCCACTTTCTCCGGGAGAAACCTAGGTATGTAAAACTGATTTCTCTTAATCCCTTAAGTGTAAAGTGTAAGGAAATACGCCTTGTTTACATGGCGTTTCAGAATGCCTCTTTCTGCAAAAACCCTGAAATAAACCATTTTCTTTAGTGCATTTAAACATGGTCACTGACATGCTTATGCTCTACCCTAGGTTCTGTGATGCTAAGGGGGTCTGAAACAAAACAAATTGTAAAAACATTAAAAATAAAGTTTGACATTACCAAATTTTTACATTATTACTTTTTTAATGACTGTTTACTTTCTCACTGTTTTCATGAGATTAATGATGATTATTTTATTCTATTAACATCTTTAGTTTTTAACTAAGAAATACAAAAAAATCTGCATATAAGTTTGTGATAAATATACACTCACCTAAAGGATTATTAGGAACACCATACTAATACTGTGTTTGACCCCCTTTCGCCTTCAGAACTTAATTCTACGTGGCATTGATTCAACAAGGTTCTGAAAGCATTCTTTAGAAATGTTGGCCCATATTGATAGGATAGCATCTTGCAGTTGATGGAGATTTGTGGGATGCACATCCAGGGCACGAAGCTCCCGTTCCACCACATCGCAAAGATGCTCTATTGGGTTGAGATCTGTGACTGTGGGGGCCATTTTAGTACAGTGAACTCATTGTCATGTTCAAGAAACCAATTTGAAATGATTCAAGCTTTGTGACATGGTGCATTATCCTGCTGGAAGTAGCCATCAGAGGATGGGTACATGGTGGCCATAAAGGGATGGACATGGTCAGAAACAATGCTCAGGTAGGCCGTGGCATTTAAACGATGCCCAGTTGGCACTAAGGGGCCTAAAGTGTGCCAAGAAAACATCCCCCACACCATTACACCACCACCACCAGCCTGCACAGTGGTAACAAGGCATGATGGATCCATGTTCTCATTCTGTTTACACCAAATTCTGACTCTACCATCTGAATGTCTCAACAGAAATCGAGACTCATCAGACCAAGCAACATT
Source organism: Moxostoma hubbsi (assembly GCA_032164185.1). Lineage (NCBI taxonomy): Eukaryota > Metazoa > Chordata > Actinopteri > Cypriniformes > Catostomidae > Moxostoma > Moxostoma hubbsi. Next base: position 1,864,837 of record JAVLUX010000201.1, on the reverse strand, counting down.
TTTCCAGTCTTCAACTGTCCAATTTTGGTGAGCTCTTGCAAATTGTAGCCTCTTTTTCCTATTTGTAGTGGAGATGAGTGGTACCCGATGGGGTCTTCTTCTGTTGTAGCCCATCCGCCTCAAGGTTGTGCGTGTTGTGGCTTCACAAATGCTTTGCTGCATACCTCGGTTGTAACGAGTGGTTATTTCAGTCAAAGTTGCTCTTCTATCAGATTGAATCAGTCGGCCCATTCTCCTCTGACCTCTAGCATCAACAAGGCATTTTCACCCACAGGACTGCCGCATACTGGATTTTTCCCTTTTCACACCATTCTTTGTAAACACTAGAAATGGTTGTGCATGAAAATCCCAGTAACTGAGCAGATTGTGAAATACTCAGACCGGCCCGTCTGGCACCAACAACCATGCCACGCTCAAAATTGCTTAAATCACCTTTCTTTCCCATTCTGACATTCAGTTTGGAGTTCAGGAGATTGTCTTGACCAGGACCACGCCCCTAAATGCATTGAAGCAACTGCCATGTGATTGGTTGATTAGATAATTGCATTAATGAGAAATTGAACAGGTGTTCCTAATAATCCTTTAGGTGAGTGTATATATATATTTCTTGAACCTTTAGATGCCATATTAAGTTTGCTTACTGGGGGTTGTATGGCAGTATATTCAGTACAGCTGTTTTGGAATAATATAAAGAAAAAAAAACACTACGTACTTATGGAGTATTTTTTTAACAAATTAAAAAAAACGTTTGAAAACCCTTTATGCTGTGACTCAGGCCAGGTCTCCTAGGCAACCAGATTGGCCCGGTTGCTAGCGAGGGTGGAGACACATGGGGTAACTTCCTCGTGGTCTATATTAGTGGTTCTCGCTCTCAATGGGGTGCGTGGTAAGTTGTGCCTTGATCACTGAAAGTAGCATGAGCCTCCCGTGCTGTGAGTCTCCGCTGTGTCATGCACAGCGAGCCATGTGATAAGATGCGTGGATTGATGGTCTCAGAAGCGGAGGCAACTGAGACTTGTCCTCCGCCACCGGGATTGAGTTGAGAAAACGCGCCACCACGTGGACCTTCTTGGTAGTGGGAATTTGGCATTTCAAGTTGGGAGAAAAGGGGAAAAAGTTTATAAATAAAAATAGAAAACCCTTACGCTACCTCAATGATGAATAAAGCACTTGCTGTGCAAAGCACTAAAGTCCAATAAATATGAATAAGTGTGTAAAAGTTTGTACTAAAGAATCACAATATTGTTGTATCTCAACTCAGATATCAATAAATTATCATATTGTATCGCCATGTCTATGCTGATTCCCATTCATTGGAAAGATGTGATGGAGGAGGCTGAGCAGTTATATGGACTATTTGACCCTTAAGCTACTTTTCTATAATATGTAGCTACTTAGAGCAATACAGTGGGGGTTGACTGGGTCAATACTGTGGGCTTACTTTTCTTTCCTACAACCAGTTATCAAGGTGTTACTACATCTTCACTTTTAGCCATGCATAGCTGTCTCACATTGATTTACACACAATGCTTGACTTCCAGAAGCATGTTGAACGTAGCATGTGGTTGTTGCCCCTGATGTAGGTGATAATCATAGACGTGTTTTATACTGTATGTGGTTTTGGGAATAAATGAGCATTTTCCATATTTTAAGTTGTCAAAATCTTAAGTCTTCTCTTTTTCCCCCCCTGCTCATCACAGGTACGACTCGCTCCCCTCGTGACGGAGAGGTGCCAGGAGTTGATTACAATTTTTTGTCAGTGGATGAATTTCTGAAGCTTGAACAGAGTGGGACCCTGTTGGAGATCGGATCTTACGAAGGTAAAACAAACTATAAAGTGTTTTATACACAAATGCTATTGTATATCCTACATATAATATGTAAAAGTAAATGGTCTGCACTTATATAGCGCTTTTTTAAACCTTAGCGGTTAGTAAAGCGCTTTACACTGTGTCCCAATCACCCATTCACACTCATACACCAATTGTGGCAGAGCTGCCATGCAAGGCGCTAGCCTGCCACTGGGAGCCACTTGGGGTTCAGTGTCTTGCCTAAGGACACTTCGGCATGTGGAGTCGTGTGGGCCGGGTATCGTTCTACCAACCCTGCGATTGGCAGCCGACCTGCTCTACCACCTGAGCCACAGCTGCCCCAGTTTTACAATTATTATTTGTTTTTATTATCCCCAATTGATATTAAGGTTGATCATTGGGCCTGGCACGGCTAAAAGTATTACTTAGATTTAACGATGTTGAGTGCTTTCCTTTCAAAAAGACAGCTCTGCCCATTGAGCATGCTTACTACCCATAAACAATACTTCCAGACATGCTAATACCATTATATGCACCCCATGAATCCAAGGCAGTCATCTTCATAATGTATCATCAAAATCATCATGACTGTTTTCTACCAATCTTGCATTTCCTGTAACCTTCCTTTTCTAAATGGTGGTAATATACTCTTGTTGCCTAGGTAACTATTATGGAACACCCAAGCCGCCTAGCCAACCCCCAAGTGGGAAAGTGATTACTGGCGATGCTCTGCAAAACAGCCTTCCTGGTTCCCAGCAGTCAACTCCACGGCGCAGCAAGTCCTACAATGAGATGCAAAATGCTGGAATAGTGCCTACAGAAACTGAGGATGATGATGATGAAGTTCCTGAAATGAACAATAGCTTCACAGGTCAGTTAGGAATGGGTGACACTGTGGACGTATTTGTTTGTTTCTATCTAGCACATGGCAGAAGAGATGAGTGATAACTCTTTGTTGCTTTCTCCCGCCTTCCTCATTATGATTACAAGAGGAAGTGAAAAATGGCACCATCTGGCTGTGGGAAAAGGTTTCGTTGTGTTTGAAAGCATCAAGATGGACTCTTTATTTTGTCTTTTATATTGCTCAGACATTTACTGCATTTTTGCAAAGGTTGAATCTTGTGTTCTTAGAAGGGATCTGTTTTTAGAAGTCAACATGAAATGCCATTCTCAACCTTATGAACTACTTGATATTTTACCGTAAACCAACGAATTTCTGAGTGAAACTGGATATTAAAAAAAAATGAAGAAATGTTGAAAAGGGCTTTATTTCATCCATCGGGAATTGATTAGATTGTGAAAAATAGGCTGTACATACCAGAATGATGGCAGGCAGCTGGAGTGGAGGGGTTAAAAAGTAAAAGGGATTTGTGATGTCAGCTGGAAAGGAAAGTTTCTTCAGAGGCGAAGAATGTTGTTATATTTTGTTTAAAGTTTAAATATACTCTACAAACCTTTTCATTTGGAATAACATGCACTGATGAATCGAGATAAATAGGAAGTTTTAACCACATTTTGATTAAAGGTTTATGAAGACAAACACTTTTTGGAATATTTATACTTGAAACATATATTTGGAATAACGTGTACTGTAAAATCAAGGTAAATGCCATCATCAGTTAATTTTGATTTCATGTTGACTGTCCCGTGCAACAGCTGGTTGATAGTCGATGTCAAGCCTGACACAAAAATGGATATTAAAAAGTAGGTTGGTCTAATGTGAATCACATCCCCTTTTAAGCAGGTTGTCAAGCAGTTATTGCCCCAGAGTGTGCTTGCAGGAGTTGCCTTGACTTCCTGCTTCTGTATTTATACACAGTTAAAATTTAAAGATGCACTCAGTAACCTTTTTCTCGTGTCATCTTGGAATTACAGTGACACCTATTGGTGTTGATGCAGCATCATTCAAATTCAATGGTTTTCGGTTACTGATGCCAGTGTAGAAATTCACTATTCACAATCAGCCATTATTAATTTAATCCAAGAGTGAAAGTGTCCAATAAAAAGATGATAACTGAGATTAAACGAGTAGTATTCAGATGGCCATGCGATTCTAAAATGGCAGCCCACATGATGTCTAATGTAGAATAACAGCTTTTATAAGGTCATGATTTTATACATACGTTTCAAATTAAATTGAATTACTTTAGGAGTAAAAATTTTTGAATGGGGAAAAAGTACTGAGCGAATCAAGAACTGTTTTCTGCTCCATTCTTTTGGCTGTAATCTCATGTTTTATTTTAAGGGTGCCTTTGGCTATGTACTGGAATGCTCTGTGAATTATAATATTTATATATTGTGTGTGATGTTCAATAGCCAAGTTAATTTTAGGCCCCTTGATTTAAAATAGGCAATAAGCCATAATATTCACACAGGTTCACGTCTTTCATTTGGCAAAGTGGTTTGATTTAAAGTAGCTAATTCAGGCAGCGACTCTCAATGTATTTGAGAGTCGATTTGTTTGGATTCCTTCCCTCTTCAAGTAGGTTAAGAGGTTTTACTGTTTACACCTATTAATTTAAGGGGATATTGGTGATTTCTTGTTTTTTTTTTGTGGGTGGGAATGTGTTTGTGTATTAAAGAGTGTGAATGGTGTCTGAGCACTGCAAAGTTTAAAGGAAGCGAGGGGGGGCTTTTAACCCACCTCGATCTTCCTACAATCCACATTAGGAAAGCAGCAATCCTGATGCCACTTTCCAAATCATTAGCAATAGCAGACATGTATCTGTGTGTGCATTTATGTGCAGTTCCTGAAGTTTATTGTAGAATTTCTGTGCCACTAGCATCATCAAACAGAATTGCAAAAATGAAATGTTTCCCCAAACACTCCCCCCGATCTGCCCATTGGTCAGACAAAAAGATTGCCACACCCCAAACCTGCAATAGGTTGAGCCAAAGTTGCTATGTATTGCTGGTTGGGATACTTGTTTGTTTACACTTTTCAGGGGAATCGACCTACAAATGGCTAACTTATAGTTGTTTCTGCATGTTAAGCTGGGATAGCAAAAAGTATTTGACATCGAAAAATTACACACTTCACCTTATTTGAAGAGAGAGTGTGTTTATTTGGGTACTATTTTTTTGCATGTTTGCAGGAGACTCAAGTGAACCGGACGACCACCCCTCTGTGCGGCCCTTCGCCCGCGACCACGTTCTACCCTACGGGCTCAACAGCACCTCGGCGTCAACCACGGAGAGCTCTCAGAACACACACACACACCCCAGCCATCCCACGGAAGAGGACCCTCTGGGGCCTCTGCCCGATAACTGGGAGATGGCCTGCACTGAGAACGGAGAGGTCTACTTTATAGAGTAAGTACCCTGAACTACTATATCCTACTACCTTCATCTCTGCTGAGAAAAAAGCTTAAACCAACCCTAGCTGGTTTGCTGGTCTAAGCTGATTTTGCACTCTGGTTAGGCTGGTATGTTTGCTGGTTTTAGAAGGGGTTCTGGGCACTTGTCAGCAAGTCAGGCTAGGAGTTCAGCTTGTCCACCAGCTGAACAAGCTTGACCGGGTTAGCAGACCAACTACACCTGCTTAAACCAGCTTAGACCAGCAGACCAGCTTAGGCTGGTTTAATTATATAGTTCACCCAAAAATGTATTTTCAATGGTCATTTACTCACCTGCATGTTGTTACAATCCCATATGACTGTCTTTTTTCACCATTCACTTTCATTGTATGGAAAAAGATGCAATGATAGCGAATAATGACTGTGGCTCTCAGTCCCTAACATTTCATCTTTTGTGTTTCATGGAAGAAAGTATTATGGGTTTGACTCACATGAAGGTGAGTAATTGATGACCGACTTTCCATTTTTTGGTAAACTAGTCTATCCCTTCTTTTTAACTATGTTTAGACATTGATTGGACTATAAAAACCTGGCAGTTTTTTTTAGATAACCAGTAAGGATGTACAATACATAGCAAAGTTTGTGATATCTTTAGTATATGCTTTCCTGCCTGCTGGGATGAAGAAATGAGAACACAGGATGTTGTTCTGCAGGCATCTTTTTTAAGAATAATGCTTCACTGTCTGTGCTCTGCATCTATTCTTAGCCACAACACAAAGACAACATCCTGGATAGATCCCCGATGCCTGGATAAACCTCAGAAGCCCCTAGAGGAATGTGAAGATGATGGTATGGACACACTGACTGTGTTTCTATCCTGTCTACTCATGTTAATGTCTGTTTTTTTATGGTGCATTTGTGATGACATGCCTTCACAACTGTGTATGCGCTGTGTCTGAATGTTTTGTGGCTTTGTGCATAATTTTGTCATAAACTTTTATGCATATTTGTGGTACGCTTATGTCACAATTATAAATACACATGGAAAAGTTTGTTGGAACTGAGCTTATTCATTAAATTCTTCCATAAATCAGGCTCAGTCACTGCAGACACCGCTCACTGCAACAAGCCCATCCAATGTAATCTTATGATAGCCTTTAGATGGCGCTTTTAAGCTGTCTTAGCTATAGCAGTCATTCTCACCTTGTAGAAGAGTGACTAAGGCAGCTACTGTAATACAATAAGGAGTATCTGGATTATATGAAATCTCCTCACGTAAACAAATAACTCCCTTGGATCTCACCTCTACAGCTGATTTACCTCTGTTAGCTCCACGTGCGATGCCTGTTGCCAAAAAGTAAGCTGGAATGATCATGCTAAATATGATCATTAGGGAAAAAGAGGCCTGATTCTAGTTGCTCAAATCCTATATGGAAGTTCTGTACTAACACAGACACAATCCAGGTCATTTTGCTTTTAACAGATGCCACTACTTTGACAGCTGATGACATGAAAAATACTGCTTTATTAAAACAGTGTACATAATACGGTGGAATAGTTTAAGGCTACGGCCTGCTTTGAGCTGTAATGTGATATTTTTTTTTATCAGCTAACCCTCTCTGTCTCTCTGACACCCTTACCCTGTCTCTCCCACCCCACTTTGTGCACACCTGCTCCCCTTTTACTCGAGAAGAAGGGGTACATACAGAGGAACTGGACAACGAGCTAGGTAGGCCACAATTCCATACGGAAACGTTTTTTTTTTTTCTTTTTTTTTTTTTTTTCTCCAGTGTGTTGACAGCCTGCATGTTGTCTGAGTAGAAACAGCACTTTTGTGCTGCTGCTGGAACCAGCTACTTTTTAAAGTGACAGTTCAGCCCAAAAAAGAAAAAAGTAATATAATTTACTCAAACTGATGCTGTTCCATACCTGAATGGCTCCTGTGTAACACAAAAGGAATAGTTAGCTGGAATGAAAGTGAATGGTGACTGAGGCTGTTGGTCCCTAACATTCTGCCTAACATCTCCCTTTGTGTTCCACGGAAGAAAGTCCTATGGGTTTGGAACAACATGAGAGTGAGGAAATGCATTTTGGTGGAACTATCCCTTTATCCTAATAATGGAATTATAAAAACAGACCAATTGATCCCAGATCAGTGCTGAGGGATTACAACTATGCACAATGCACTTGTGCTGCCATGTTTAAAAATTGTTGTCATCTAGTGCTTGCTTTGGTTTCGAAGGTCTTTTGTATTCATTTTGGAATGACTGCAAAGCACATTTCATTATTTTCAAACTGGGTTCATTTGTGTTGCCATAGGCACTGCATGACATAAAATATTTATTGTTACTATTTTTACCACTGAAGTGTGCTCAGTTTATCTCAGAGCTCCCACAGCTGAAAGTGCGTCTGTCTTTATTATGCATTCAAATAGCTGAGAAATCTGAAACTGTTATGTCGCGCTAACCATGACAGGCAAAACATTGAATAATTTGTTGCTTTAATTAGTGTTACCATCGACACAGCACACTATATCAGTTCTACTCACACTGAACTCTCTCCCTGCTGAATAGAGAGCTTTCGTAATAGAAGGGCTGATTCATCATTAGTAACGGATTAGGTGATGCAGGCAGTCGCCTTGAGGAGCAGTATGTTTGTGTCTGTGCTGATTGGAAGAGCACGGTCAATAGCTATTGATTTGAAGAATCAGAGCCATTAAATGGATGTGTGCCTGTGGGATGGGGCAGTAGGTATGAGAGTATCCAGTCACATGGGAGAGACCTGATCTTATTGAGAGGGAAGATGGGATGCAAACAGATTAATGGGCAATTTGTCAGTTGAGTCCCTGTAATGATTTGGGGGAGGGATAGGATTCACTGTTGAGCTTTTGCTCTTAAGTAGGCATTACCCTTTTGTCTTGGTCTAGTATCCCCAATCAACACTTTAAAGGAATATTTTATCTAAAAATGTAATTCTCTCATCATTTACTCACTCTCATGCCATCCCAGATGTGTATGACTTTCTTTCTTCTGAAGAACACAAAAAAAATGTATTTAAAAGAGTTGTTCAGATCTGTAGGTACATACAATGCAAGCAAATGATGACCAAACTTTGAAGCTCCAAAAAGCACAAAAATGCAGCATAAAAGTAATCCATACGACCCAAATGGTTTAAGCAATTTCTCATGAACTATTATGATCAGTTTGGGCTGAGAACAGATCAAAATGTATCAAATTTTTCACTAAATCCTTGGCAGTCATGATTTCAAGCCCGATTCTGAAGAAAATGAAAGAGCTGCATAACTCAACATTGCAATTTTAGGATGTTGTAGTGTGTTGCTAGGGTAATTTTAGTGGTTCCGAGGTGTGGTTGCCTACAGGCCCAAGTGAAAAGAGCCCATCCCGAAGTCTTTTTGATATTCAGGTCCCTAGATATGGCTTTTGTTACCGTTGCAATATAAATCAATGGGAGTTTTTTTATCATTAGATAGACGAAAAATGGCAAATGATAATGTATTAATTCTTTATCTCTTTGTGATGGCTTCCCTGTGTAAAAACAGTTTAAGCTGGTTAGCTGTCTTAGCTGATCTATTATTGTTGTAAGGCTGGTCTGCTTGGCTGGTCTAGAGGGGTTTGGGGCACTTTTCAGCTGTCCAGGCTTAAACCATCATTAGATGGTCTTCAAATTTCCACATGCTGATGATTTAAGATCAGGTCAGGTTTGACTAGTATTAGAGGCTTTGACAGGCGTATATGTTCACTGCTTTGCACCAGAGCTGTCAGTAAGTGAACTTAATAACTTAAAGTGAATATTTCATGTTGTTTGTATACCTACGGCTTTGAGTTTCTCCCAACAGAAACACTTGTTGATAACAAATGTAAAAGCAGAGACATTTTTAACCCGTGAATGGAGGACTTGTATATTAGGATGTTATTTGTAAGCAATTAGTGTTGTTTGACACTAATGGGTTCATTAGAACAGTGTCATAGTCATCCTTATTTGCTATTGCTGCCCAGGAGAGATAATGAGTTCTTGCTTTGCACAATTTCTTTTTACTTGTGTGCTGCTTTCATTGGCCATTAGAAACCGACACAATATGGAAGTGTTCTTTCTGGGAGCCATAATGACGTGCGTGCTGCAGGCTCTAATACAGCTGCGCTGTGTCCTAGGCATTTCTGCCTAAACAGGTGTCGTCATGGCAAAGAACACAATATTTTCACATGGATGGAGGAGGTACATTGCAATTTCAAACACAGTAGAGCTTTTTCATGATTATTTCTTTATTCTAGAAGACATTTTGTGTATTTTTTTCCCACCTTAACGGTGATGCTATCAAGTCGTTATCTCTGAATATCTTACTTAGCTTTTGTACAGTGTTCATCCTTTCCTTGCAAGATTTTTAATATTTTTTAAACCTTTCTTTTTTCTTTTTTTAACAAGGTCAGAAGAGTAGGAAATGCGTGACAGATCTGTTGTTTATTCAAACATCACAAGTAGAATTTGTCAGAGCTGTGTCTCTTGGGGCAGATGGCAAACCTCAACACACAAACTTTAGCCTGTTAAAAAAAAAAAAAAAGATCTATTACCAAAGAATTCCACTGACATTTATGGATGTTTTTCTCACTTAACACTGTGTTCTAACCAGAAGCAATGCGATAAACGACTAGCCATAAAAAGACTCTTTCATTTTAATTCAAGTATTTGTCCTAACCAGACTTCGACTGCAACAAGTAATGATTGAAAAAACATTTTGATTGCTTATTTGTCCAAAATTCTGCTCCAAATAATTTTAACACATACATTTAACATTAAATAACCTTTCTATTCACTGTGATTGTCGTGTTTAGTACTGACAGACAAATAGTTTTTCTCTGTAAACTTGTGGTCACACCTGCTTTAGAAAAGATATAAAGGAAAATGTAGAGACAGTTGGCTGTTATCGCAAAAACAACCAGCTGATTGTGCCTTATGCTGCTTGCTTCACAGCTGCTAAACAAACAAATAAATAAATACATGGACATAAAATATTGATTTGCATTAAAATTAGATACATTGCTGAAAAGCTGAAATCCACCGACCGTTTGTTGGAGTTCTGTTGGTGTTTATTTAGTAAATGATACTGTTCATGCATGGTGGTGCAGCGGTTAGCACTGTCGCCTCACAGCAAGAAGGTCGTGGGTTCAAACCCCGGTTGCCCCGGCCTTTCTGTGTGGAGTTTGCATGTTCTCCCTGTGTCTGCGTGGGTTCTCTCCGGGTGCTCTGGCTTCCTCCCACCATCCAAAGACATGCAGGCTAGGTTAATTGGTGTCTCCAAAAATTGTCCTAGGTGTGGATGTGAGTGGTTGTCTGTCTATGTGTGGCCCTGCGATGGACTGGTGACCTGTCCAGGGTGTACCCCGCCTTTCGCCCAATGTTAGCTGGGATAGGCTCTAGCCAAACCCCCCCCACCCACCCCGGCGACCCTGTACACAGGATAAGCGGTTGACAATGGATGGATGGATGCTTACTTGTAAAGATCTCACATTGATCCGAGGAGCAGTTAAGATGGCTTGCAATGTCCAGATGAACAGTCTGATAGGTGGATCGCGTGTTAGGCTTAGCCTTCCCCTGGCCAGTAAACTGTCTCTGTTCCCTCACCTCAAAGCCTACAAACTTAAATTACAAGTGGGATGGGAAAGCTGACTGTAGATCATTCACCATAAAATGTAAATCGCTTGAGTCATTGCATGCGTTGTCTTTAGTTCTGAACGAAATATAAAATAAGGTAGTGCAATTCTTACATTAATACATATTAGATTATAGTTGCATTGACACGAGTGTATCCGCATTTGTAACATTCCATTCCTTGCATCCATTCACATTTAAATCAATTAGCACCCAATCAAACTCGAAACGTTCCAGCATGGAGATGACTGAAAATATTTTCATCATCGTTCCTTGAGCTTGTGAAGTCTCTCTCCACTATATTTTATTTTAATTTCCAAAACTTTAAATCAACTGCATGACATAAGCCTATACTGTTATGCCTATAAAATAAATAGTGCATATTTGCTTGCTGTAGCCTAATATTGAGTAGCTAAAATAATTATTAATATGAGTAGCCTATCTGTGTACACAACAATAATAACCATTTATTCATCTGGAAAGTTTTGTATGGAATGTGAACATTTACAGGGTTGTATGGGCTAGAACGGTGTGTATATGTATGTACGTGTGTGTGTGTGTGTGTGTGTGTGTGTACATATATATACATACATACATACATTTGACGTCAGAAGCTTACATACACTTATGTTGAAGTCATTAAAACTCATTTTTTAACCACTCCACAGATTTCATATTTGCAAAATATTAAATTAAATTAGCAAATTGTTTAGGACATCTACTTTGTATTTCCACTGCAGTTTAGTGCCACCTCAACGTGGGTGGGATTATAGGCTAATCGTCATGGTTGCGCCGCCTCTACTGCCGTGACATCATCTTAAACATGACACAAACTGACCAAAACAATAACGCAACCGCTAGCTGTTAGCTACTAGCTCATTGTGCTGCATAAAGTAATTATTGCATGGCGATTTTTCACAAGTGTAACAGTTAAATTGGCCTGGTTGTTTTAGAAGCAAGCTTCCAGTAGCTGGAATCGTGTGAACAAATGATACTGTTAGCGCTGTTGCTAAATTTAAAACTAGCGGGTTGATGTCGCATGTCGGAAATCCAGTGATGCTGGTAGTGACGATTATCCCTGACCAATCAGGGATGATCTGCTGGGTTTTGACGTCACATTTAGTATCGGCTCGCTTGGAAACCTCGACCGAGGTGGTACTAAAAAAAGTATCAGGTACCAGGTACTATCCACAGTGGAAAACTGAGTGAGCTGAGTCGAGTTGTACCGTGCAGTGGAAAAGCCCCATAAGTTAACTGTTCTTTTAAGCAGCTTGGAAAGTCCAGAAAATTATGTCAAGCCTTTAGACAAATAGCCAGTTAGCTTCTGATAGTAGATGCACTGAATGGGAGGTGTACCTATGGAAGTTTTTTAAGGCCTACCTTCAAACTCAGTGCATCTTAGCTTGACATCATTGGAAAATCTAAATAAATCAGCCAAGACCTCAGAAAAATAATTGTGGACCCACATGTCTGGTTCATACTTGGGAGCAATTTCCAAACACCCGAAGGTACCACAATCATCTGTGCAAACAATAGTATGAAAGTATAAACCATTCAGGAAGGAGACGCATTGTGTCTCCTAGAAATTAATCAAAAGTGCAAATCAATCCCAGAACAACAAAGCAAAGGACCTTGTGATGATGCTGGAGGAAACAGGTAGACAAGTATCTATATCCACAGTAAAACGAGTCCTATATCGACATAACCGGAAAGGCTGCTCAGCAAGGAAGACGTCACTGCTCTAAAACTGCCATATAAAGCCAGACTACAGTTTGCAATTGCAAATGAGGACAAAGATCTTTGGTCTAATGAAACAAAAATGTAACAGTTTGGCCATAATGACCATCGTTATGTTTGGAGGATAAAGGGTGAGGCTTGCAAGCCGAAGAGCACTGTACCAACCGTGAAGCATGGGAATGGTAGCATCATGTGGGTGTGCTTTGCTGCAGGAGGGACTGGTACACTTCACAAAATATAGATGGCATCATGAGGAAGGAAACGTATGTGGATATATTGAAGCAATATAAAGACATCAGCCAGCAAGTTAAAGCTCATCTCAATGAGTCTTTCAAATGACCCCAAGCATATCTCCAAAGTTGTGGCAAAATGGCTTTAGGACAACAAAGTCAAGATATTGGAGCTGCCATCACAAAAGCCTGACCTCATTCCGATAGAAAATTTGTGGGCAGAAGTGAAAAAGCGTGTGTGAGCAAGGAGGCCTACAAACCTGTCTCAGTTACACCAGTTCTGTTTGGAGGAATATTCCAGATTTGTGAAAAGCTTGTGGAAGGCTACCCAAAATATTTGACCCAAGTTAAACAATCTAAAGGCAATGCTCCCAAATACTAACAAAGTGTATGTAATCTTCTGACCCACTGGGAATGTGATGAAAGAAATAAAATATGAAAAAAATAAAAAATAAATTCTCTCTACTATTATTCTGACATTTTACATTCTTAAAATATAGTAGTAATCCTAACTGATCTAAAACAAGGAATGTTTTCTACAATTAAATATCAGAAATTGTCAAAAACTGAGTTTAAATGTATTTAGCTAAGGTGTATGTAAACTTCTGACTTCAACTGTGTATATATATACATATATTTAAACATTTGTTTTAAGATGGTTATTTATATCTTCAGCTTTAGTGTGTCAATAAGAAAAATACATTTTAGACTTCCAAACATCACTTTTGCAAATAGAATAGGCATTGCCCCCACAGAGCCCCCACTGAACATTGTGTCAGTCTGGGATTACATAAAGAGAAAGAAGCAACTGAGACAGCCTAAATAGACAGAAGAACTGTGGTGAATTCTCCAAGAAGCTTGGAACATCCTATCTGCCAACAACCAAGAAAAACTGTGTCCTGGTGTACCTTGGAGAATTGATGCTGTTTTAAAGGCAAATATGGTCACACCGAGTATTGATTTAACTTATTTATGTTTACTGGACTTTGTATGACATTAATTGATAAATGAAAACCATTTATGGCATTATTTTTGAAGACATCCTCACTATGCAATGTTTTTCCACAAGTGCCAAAAACTTTTGCACAGTACTGTGTGTGTGTGTGTGTGTGTGTGTTATATAATTTGTCTGTCATTATTTAACTGAATTGTGAACATAGTTATTTGATTTAGTATTTGACATGAAATGACACAAATAAAAACAATAAATAAATAATGATGTCAGATGTATTTTACGCATTTTATAAAAATCAAATGACAGCTGGAACAAGTTTATCTTCTTGCCCTATGTAAGGCGTCATCTTGCCATTGAACATGCTAAGCTAGCCACTTATTTTACAATTTAAAAGTAGGCTAAATGCACATTATTAAGGGGTATATAGCTTTGAAATAAACTTAGCAAAATTGCTACTGCACATTGATCTCAGAAATGGGTGAGCATTTGATTTCATGCAGTATTTCTATGAATTAGATATCGGACCACAGAACAATAGAAACGCTACACGAGTCTGTATGCAGGGGCATGTGGTCTTGCGCCGTTCTTGAATAGCTGCCTCTACTCATATGTGGAACCAACTAGAGAGAAGTATAATGAACACGAAAAGTTTCTGTATACTTGTTTATAATTATACTTGTTACCCTGCTGTTCGTTCACCCTCCACCTATGGATTTGCGGTTGTTACTCAGAAATATCAGACCGCTAGATGGCGCCATTGACCAATCAGAATCGAGTATTCTAGAGAGCTGTGAGAAACAAGTAAAGATAGGGATTGTCCAGTGTATGCAGTTAAGATGCAATTTGCATTCTATATTTTTAGGATCTGCTCAACATGATAATTATAGTTTCAAAAAGGCTGGCATGTTTATTTGAAATCTCTGAAGTTTTAATTTGTAGACAAATCAAGACCTCCAATAACTAAGGTCTTGATTAAACCTTTGTTAAATTACTTGATTTTAAAATCTCTTGTGTTTTTGCTCCTATTCCAGAGCTGCCAACAGGCTGGGAAAAGATTGATGATCCAGTGTACGGGGTTTATTATGTTGAGTAAGTGACTTATCTTTTTTTACCCATAATACACCACATTTGCTCCCTTTACTTCAACATATGTCATCATCCCAAAAGTACACACCCTTTGTTGCCATTACCATTTGGAAAATGTCCTTCCCCTTCTGAGAGACTCTTGGGTTTGTTGCACATACATATGAATGCATTCATATGTTTTGAAGTTGTCTCATAGCAATACCTCCAAGGCTGGAAGCATTCTAGATTTTGTCTTTGCAAGTGTTTATGTAGGTATGTTTAGAGCTGTATTTGTCATGTTATCATACAGGCCATTACTACAGATTGGTTTTGAAAGTGGTCTGGATTGCAGCTTGGTGATGAATATACTGTAAAAGACTGTGTATATACTGTATAGTGTATATATAAAGTGGGTGGGTGTGTGTGTGTGTGTGTATATATATATATATATATTAGGGCTGTCAATCAATACAAAATTTTAATCAATTTAATTAAATGGTGTCCTGATTAATTAATCGCATAAACAAATATTTGTTGAGAAAGCCCCTCATATAACAATAATTCAATATATAAAGATTATACATATTTATATCAATATATAATTATACATAGTTATCTTTAAATATTAAAATATATATATATATATATATATATATATATATATATATATATATATATATATATATATATATATATATATACATACATGCATGCATACATACACACACACACACACCGATCAGCCACAACATTAAATCCACCTACCTAATATTGTGTAGTCCCCCTGGTGCCGCCAAAGGAGTCCCAGGAGGAAATCCCAGGAGATCAGCAGTTACAGAAATACTCAAACCAGCCCATCTGGCACCAACAATCATCCATGCAATTATTTGATCAGCCAATCGTGTGGCAGAAGTGCAGAGCATAAAATTATGCAGTTACGGTTAATGTTCACCAACCATCAGAATGGGGGAAAAATGTGATCTCAATTATTTGGATCATGGCATGGCTGGTTTGAGTATTTCTGTAACTGCTGATCTCCTGGGATTTTCACACAACAGTCTCTAGACTTTACTCAGAATGGTGCCAAAAACAGATCAGGTCAACAAAAACAATCAGAGAGGTCAACAGAGAATGGCCAGATTGGTTAAAACTGAAAAGTCTACAGTAACTCAGATAACCACTCTGTATAATTGTGGTGAGAAGAATAACGTCTCAGAATGCTATTCTTAGATGTGGGTTGGCACTGTTTTGGCAGCACAAGGGGGATCTACACAATGGTAGGTGAAATTAATGTTGTGGCTGATCGGTGTGTATGTGTGTGTGTGTGTGTGTGTGTGTGTGTGTGTGTGTGTATATATATTAAAAGAATGGCCTTGTCGCTCTTTTCCACACAATTGCAGTGAATGGGGACTGGA
Organism: Moxostoma hubbsi; assembly: GCA_032164185.1. Classification (NCBI taxonomy): domain Eukaryota; kingdom Metazoa; phylum Chordata; class Actinopteri; order Cypriniformes; family Catostomidae; genus Moxostoma; species Moxostoma hubbsi. Next base: position 1,848,664 of record JAVLUX010000201.1, on the reverse strand, counting down.
GGTTTCAATCTTCAAAAGTATGCAAAAGCACCATAAATGTGGTCCATAAGATGCATTATACTTGGTGTTCTGTGATATGAGTTATTTGTGAACGTATCACTATTATGGACTACTATTATGATACTTTATGGTGCTTTTTCATTGGAATTGCATGGAAAATAGCAACCGCTGCATAATTCTTTACTTGCACTTCATAATTTCACCTTTTGTGTTCCACAGAAGAAAGTAATACAGATTCGGAATGACATGAGAGTGAATACATTTTGACAGAATTTACATTTTTGTCTGAACTATTACTTGAAGGCTCCATTTATTGCCATTTCTGTAAATTAATTCACAGTATTTCTCTTGCTATTTTTTGTTCAACCTTTTCCTTCCCTATCGTTCTATTTCTTGTATCTCCCTCTGGTTCTGTTATTGAAAATGTCCTCTGCTCACACATCATTATTCTCTGTCCATCTCCCAGCCATATTAACAGGAAGACTCAGTATGAAAACCCAATTCTGGAAGCTAAAAGGAAGAAGCAACTGGAGCAGTCTCAGCCCGCTGAAGGTGAGCGGAATATCCAAGGTTCGTTTCAGGCCTTACATGCCGCTTTTTCTTTCTTTTAGTCTGTGATCAACATTGTCTGTCATGTGATGTTATTATTTTGGAATGGTGAATTGATTTTACTTTACAGCTAATCTTTTCATGTCTTAAAGGAATAGTTCACCCAAAAATCTCATTATTTACACACCCATGTGCCATCCCAGATGTATATGACTTTCTTTTATGACTATCTGCTGAACTCAAATGAAGATTTTTTTGAAGAATTTCTCAGCTCTTTTGATCCATAAAATACAAGTGAATGGGTGCCAAATTCGAAAACTCAAAGTCAGCATAAAAGTACTCCACACGACTCCAGTGGTTAAATTAGTGTCTTGAGAAGCAATATGATAGGTGTTGTTGAGAAACAGGTCAATATTTAAGTAATTCTCCTCCCTGCTCAGTCAGTATCCACTACAACTTTCACATTCTTCTTCTTGTGTTTTTGGGATTCACATTCATAATGCATATCACCCCGTACTGGGCAATGAGAAAAATTTCTAAAAATCATAATTTGTGTTCTGCTGAGGAAAGAAAGTCATATACATCTGGGATGGCCTGAGGGTGAGTAAATGATGAGAGAATTTTCCTTTTCGGGTGAACTTTTTTAAGTTTTTTTTTCTTAAGTTTACAATTTTGCTTTTTCACTTATTCATCACTGTACTTAGGGTTTATTTCAATGTAACACTTTCATTTCAAATTTTACAACACTTTTACACCTCAACGTGATGCATTTAAATGAATACATTTATGTTTTTGGGCCAGTCATAGTTTAAACCTGGTGTTGAATTAAATAAAAGTTATAATCAGGTATTTTCTACATTTTCTACAAGCTTAAATATAATTAAAGGACTATTTCAGGTTAAATACAATTTAAGCTCTAGCAACAGTATCTTTAGAAATCTATTGATTACCACAGAAAATGATTTTGACTTGTACCTCAATTTTGTTAAAATAAAAAAATAAATGTGTTGACAGGTATGCATTTACAACGGAAGTCTATGGGGCAAGTGTACAGTAATGGTTGGCCCATAGATTTCCATTATAAATGCGTTTCTGTACACATTGTTTTTTATTATTTCTGTTTTCACAAACTGAGATATTAATCAAAATTATTTCCTGTAGCATGTGACAGCACACCACTTTACCTTGTATTTAACCTGTACTATTCCTTTAAAGGCTACTTAAGTGACACTTTATTCCTTATCATTTGATTCAACATGCTCTGGGTCTTGTTCCCATGCAGTGCTGCTTAATATCACGGTCATGACATGATTACCCATATCTCATATCCTCCCACTGATTATGATACAGTACTGACTAAATGCAATATTGAGATCTGTTTCACATCTAGATACAGTTAAGACATGGGGGACGTTTTTGGTTTAATCACTGTTGGCCATCTAAGGCTCTAAGGCTGGCAGTTGCACAGACTCAGCATTAGTTTGTAAAGGCAGGAAGTGCGACTGACTTGAGAGACACAAAAAAAGGAAGTGCACCCTTCACTCTTTCAGATTGGATAGAAGAGCATTCGTCAGGAGCACCGCTAGTGAGCTATGCTGCTAACCATCAAGAGACTTACAGAGACCCCGGCATCGCCCCTCCACTACCAACCCAACTAGGGGCTAAACGTATGTGCTGCCTCTTTTTTTTTGTTTGTAACACAAACATATACACACCCGTGCTTTGGCGTATTCCTCTGTGGACATTCACTGTTCACTCACTTTGTTCACTTTTCCCAAATCTCCTTCCCTCAGTTCTCTGTTTCTTCCGTCCCTGTATTGTTTAAACATTTGATTTAGGTGCACAGGGTCTTATTTACAAAAGGAAACATTAAGAACACATTCATTTTTAGAGAAAGACAGAATGTCTTATCCTTCACACCATTTGCCATTTCTCTATGGCATCTTTATGTGGGCGCTCTTTCGATTTCCTTTTCAGTTGATGCTTCTTAAAGTGTCATCTCATACAGAATATGCATTATGAACAAAGTCAAGGACATGCTCAATCGATGACAAGAAATGGTGTTGGTTCAAAAGATTCCATCTGAAATTCAAACATGATTTGACACACAAAGTTCTGACCAAGGCTCATGCTTTAGAGATTGTGAAAATGTTGCAAACATTTTAATCTTGGATTAAAAAAGCTATAAATTTAGGATTATATACAAAAAAGTCTATTCATTACAAATCATAATATGCCATCCCAGATGTGTATGACTTGCCTTTGATGAGCACAAACAAAGATTTTTAGAAGAATATCTCAGCTGTAGGTCCATTCAGTGTCAGGTTTCAAAACTAAAATCTCTTAAATCAAAACAATAAATCTCCACATTCAAACAGCCCTCCTTTCCTACGAGTTCTTCATTCATTTTGGTGATTCGCAATCTTCCTGCATGGAGGAGAATTTAGAGTACAAATGGACTTAAATATTGATCTTTTTCTCACCCACACTTATATCACTTCTAAAGTCACAGATTTAACCACTGGAGTAGTTTGATTACTTTTATGATGACTTTGTGCTTTTTTGAGCTTCAAAGTTATGGACACTGTTGGCTTGCATTGTATGGCCATACAGAGTTTTTTTAGTTTGTGTTGAGCTAAAAAAATAAAGTCATTTACATCTGTGATGGCATGAGGATGAGTAAATGATGAGAGAAGTTCTATTTTTGAGAGAACTCTCCCTTTAACATGGCCAATGTCACAAATTTGCTTATTTGATTAGTGACCTAGAAATAGGGCAGATGTACAGTATGCATTTAGAATTTATTCTCTTTTGAACAGCTCTGATTCTCTCTTTCTCTCATGTTTTCCCTCTCTTATTTATATATCTCTATCATGTCCATTCATTTGCATTAAGTGTACAGTGTGTGTCTCTCTCCTCAGGATCTGTCTGCAGCTTTCCTATTCCTTCTGTGTGACATGACAGGCCATAATGAACAGATAACACATCCTCTCTCTAGCCTACTACTCCCTTCTCCTCTGCCCACTCCTACTGTCTTTCCTCTCATTCTTTCTCAAGTCTTAAACTGATGTGTTATGGGTCCTAACTGTACTTTTGCTCTGATCTAGGATCGATTACCAGCCGATACATCTGCTAACATTCGTTTTTGCAAATTGCCAAGCCAACAGAATTAAAGTGTGGTTGGCACATTTAAGGTTGTCGTAAAGCTCTTTCTTGAAACTCAGTGTTCCCAAAACTCAATGTTCCCAAGATTCGCTGCATTCTTGTACACAGAGGTGTCCATAATCATCTCATTATACAGAGTGGCCAACAACAACCTTCTTATATTCTTGTGGCTCACAAACTGTGCAATGCTTTTCTTGTTACAGGAGGGAAGCCATTTTTTACAAGGAACCCAGCTGAACTGAAGGGGACATTCATTAACACCAAGCTGAAGAAGAGCAGACGTGGGTTTGGCTTCACTGTAGTAGGAGGAGATGAACCAGATGAGTTCTTGCAGATTAAAAGTCTGGTGCTTGATGGACCAGCTGCCCTGGATGGCAAAATGGAAACTGGTAAGTTGGCTGTTTTTAAAAATACATTATATAAATAACATTAAAGAACTAGTTTACACCCCAAATGAAAATTCTGCCATTATTTACTCACCCGGCCGCTTGTTGTTCCAACCCAGCATGCTGTTTTTTTGGTTATTGCCTGATAATCTTCACCACCACCGAAGATCACGTCTAGCCCACACTTTTGTCCAGATTCAAAAACGGTGTGTTGACATCACTGACACCAAAACAGGTTTTTCATCTGTTGTAACTGCGTGCTATGCACCCTATTTTAAATCAATACGTGAATGGAACCAAGGGTGAGTGACAAGTTTTCATTTTTGGGTGAACTATTTCTTTAATATTTCACTGGATTGATGTAAGAATTTTACTTTCAGTGTTTCTGACAAATTAAAAGATATAAGCGAATATTTAGCATTACTCATTTAGTATCCTCATGTGCAGGGTACAGCTTTGCTTAAGGCACCCCTTAAGGAAATGTAGCTTTTTTTCTTGTCACAAAATGTATCAAGGTGAAAAAATTATATTTATTTTGAATGCATATTGATAAAGTAACATCATTTGTATGAAAGGAAATAATAACTGAAGGTTGTTTTGATTAAAATTCAGTTTATTAAAAAAAGGTGGTGAGGGAGCTTTTTACCCCACACTTGGGGTAAAAGGCCCCTAAGCGGTTTAAAGTTATATCTTGTAAATATAGGGGCAATAGTTATAGTGCCAAATTTGTCAACAATTGTAGTCTGAGTTTTATGGATTTAACATTTTGAATTTTCAATGAATCGATTATGCTATTGGCTAAATTTAATTGACACAGATAATGGCAATTAACATGTCTAAGATGTTTGAGGTATAATGTCGATTTAGGCCAGACATTTTCAAGTGTTTTACCCCTTCACTGCTAGAATTGTGTGAAATTAAACCATGTCACTTAACATGACTTTTACTGGAAGAACAAAAAGTCCTTCTGGGTGTAAACAAAAGGTAACACTTTATAATCAGAAACAGTTCAGAAAGTTTCATCGTGTCCCAATGCTTATGGTCGATGTTTATACAGTATATGGGCTTTGTTCACAAATATGGCAAGTAATGAAACAGGTGAATAGCTGTATGGTCAGGCACTGCAGAAAAACAATTGCTTTACTACAGGATCTGGTGGTATTCTTCATCGGATCTGTACCTCAAGCGGTGAAGTAGGATGAGGCAAATGACAGTTGTTGTGCGTATTTCAGTTTGTGGTGGTAGTCAGGAGACTGGTTCTGTTCACAGCTTCATGATTACCTGCTCCCATCCTGGACACGTCTCACTGTGCACACTCCGTTAGTGCAGCATTCCACAGCAACAGTGAATGAGCAACCATTAACTTATAACTGAGTCAAAAGTTCATTGGTTGCTCCCATGAGTCAACAGTCTAACGGCATTTTTTTTAGCTTGATTCTCAATTGGAGAAATTAAAGGAAAAGAAAAAGAATAGGAAAAGCGAAGCAAAAAAGAAAAGCCATTGGCAATTGGATGAGGTAAAGCAACTGCCAAATACCTTTTTAAAATGCAATTTAAAAGGTGCCTTTAAATTGCATTAAAAAGTGTGTTTAAAATACTCGTTAATGTCCTCATTTATTGTTACATTTAATGACATTTTTAAACATTAATTAAATAAACATTTAATTTATTCAAGTTTTTATTTTCAAATTAATAGATAGATAATTTATTCCTTAGTTCTTTTTTAATTGGCACTCCTGGGCTTCAGAAGGTATGGATTGACAAATGGAAAAAGAAATGTCAAACAATAAAGAAAAGCAATTGGCACATGGATGAAGAAAAGCAATTATCAAATGCTTTTTAAAACGCAATTTTAAAGGTGCATTTAAAAATGACTTATTCATTTGCTGTTTTTTTGCTAAATATAAATACATTTAAAAGTGTCTATTTATTTGTCAATTTATAAATTGGTTTATTCACATTTTTAAATTCAAATTAATACATTGATAAATTATTCCTTCATTATTTTTTAAATGGCACTCCTGGGCTTCCATAGATGCTATCTTTAATATATATATATATAGGTGTGGTAGTAAATCAAATTTTAGTGCTGTAAGCTTTGTTCCTTATAATAGTCAACCAATTTAATCTTTTTTCCAGGTGATGTAATTGTGAGTGTAAACGACACCTGCGTGCTGGGTTACACACATGCCCAGGTTGTAAAGATCTTTCAGTCCATTCCAATTGGCTCCATGGTCGACCTTGAACTCTGTCGGGGCTATCCTTTGCCCTTTGACCCTGATGACCCCAACACCAGCCTGGTGACCTCTGTGGCCATTTTAGACAAGGAGCCCATCATCGTCAATGGCAAAGAGAGTTATGACTCGCCATCCAGTCATGGGAGTGAAACGGGAGGCGGCGGTAGTTTAAACGGCTCTAGTGACCCTCCATGCCCCCACAGCCCTTCAGAGGAGGTGGCTTCCAATGGCTCACACGGTTATCCCAGTGATGTGGTCACATTGGCATCTTCGATCGTAACCCAGCCCGAGCTCATTACCGTCCATATGGAGAAGGGTGACAAAGGATTTGGCTTCACAATAGCGGACAGCCCCTCTGGAGGAGGCCAGCGAGTGAAGCAGATAGTGGATTACCCGCGATGCAGAGGGCTGAGAGAGGGTGACATCATCATGGAGGTCAACAAGAGGAACGTGCAGAACCTGACACACAATCAGGTGGTTGACCAGCTCAGCAAGTGTCCCAAAGGCAGCGAGGTGACCATGCTGGTGCAAAGAGGTAAGCCTACAAAGTAATTGTGTTTTTTTTATTATGTTATAAAATTTACTTGTTAGATCGAAAAACATGATGCCGGAGAATGCCGGAAAAGAGAACTTTCTGGGAGGGATGTAGAGAGAACAAGGTGGCATACCAAAAGAAAGAGTGTAAATAGTCTGACCTTAAATGGCACAGATTCTTTATGGATTGTCTGATGGATATTGCACACAGAAATGCTCAGAGCTGGCGAAAATGGACAATTCCAACCTGATTGGTGTGTCTAAGTGGGTGGTTCCTTGCAGAATACTGTAAGCAATGTGGACCAGACTTTATGCCAATGGCTAAACGTCTTTCTACATGAGACTAGTGTTCTAAAAAATATAGAAGATTGCACAAGCAAGGCAAAAGTTAGGAGACACAAATTCAGTCAGTGAGTGGAGTGTTTTTGAGTCATGCACAAGGGACGGAGAGAGTGACAGGGAGAAGTGCAGATGGAGACCGTCTCGGGTGGGAGGTCAGTACCATTCATGAATATGGAGACTGTGACTCCTGCTTTTCCCTTGAGGGCCACCAGTATCAGCTGTCTGTAAGCCCTACCTGAAACTTGCATTTTGGGGAAGAAAGTTGGAAAAGGTGGAAATGTCAAGGATGCCTGCGACTGGTGGAAATCCGCTGCCTTTTTCAGACAGTGACACAAGAGAGAAGACTAATAGATAGACACATGCACAGACAGCAAAAGGGCGTAAAAGAAACAGAGAAGGACAGATGAAGAGAAAGACTTGTGGGAGTAAAAACATTTAATTCCAGCATTTATGAGTCAAAGCAATCAAAGTCCTTGTACATAAAAACTCATAGCCTGAGAGAGAATTACTCCAAAAGTTTTGCACACACAAATCCCAAGGCCTTTCAGAACCGGCTTCAAATTCCTGTTTTGCCTGTCTTAACAGCAATCCGTTAGAGCCTGGCACTCTGATTATTAATTTGATGAATTGAAAGCACTTCTATCTGTCCAGTGTAAGTGCTTTTAACAGGGCCAGGAAATTGCTGCATGGCAATTGCAAGGCCAGAACTTGTTGTATTAAAACATCCCCATTTGTCATTCGGGACAGTTACCAGCGTGTAAACAAAAGTGTATGCAGCACTTGTATCTTTTATGGCTCATCAATAGAGCTGGCGCCTAGAGTCACGCTATTTCGGTAAAGCAAAAAGCTATGTTGTCCTGCAAGGTTTGATTGCCTACTGAACTGATGTAGAATAACTTTTTGCTGAAGCTGTTTGTTGTATAATTTTTGCACAGGACGTGGACAGACATTGCTTTTTTTATGCATAACATAATGTAACTTTCTGAACTCAAAACTTCTTTCAGTGTTAAAAAACACCATCTATAGAAAATAAGCTGCAAACACAGCTCGTTCTGAACTTTGCAGTTTTCTTTCGTCAGACAGAATACATTTACATATGAATGCCCATATTTACACACCAATGAAACTTATTCTGTGGCCAAAATGTGCCCTGTCCAGACAATGTCAAGTAATAAGTAGAAAGTAGTGGTTTATCCTATTATTCCTGACACCAGAAGAACTTATGTTAAGTGTAAATAGTGAAAAAGTTCACCAAACCTTTTGCCGGTCCTTGTGTGTAGCATCTAGATCTATGCATATCCTTTCAAGAATCACAATGTTAGAAACAAAGGTTGTTTTTTTCCAAGAGGTTGCTGATCATTTCAGTCTGTCTTCAGACAGTTTGTGTGGCACATTTCATTGCAAATTGTTTTGTACACCTGTCACAATATAATGCATGAGGCTGTTGTTGTTGAAAGAATGGGCTGTACTGGACCCAACAGCAAACCGTAGCACATGGTTAAGCACTATTACTCATTTCACATGCAAAGAGTATGTTAACATAAAACTCTTAAAGATGCAGAATTTCACATTCACTATTTCTATTTGTCAGAGACAGACAGAGAGAGGAATGGAAATGGACATACAAAAGTAAATTATGGTTGTTTTTGCAAAAAAATTTAATAAAAATGTAATGAACAATTAATGAAATAGCCCCTAATTGTCACTGAGCAAGTTTACATGCACAATGTTTCTACAACTATACTTAAAAGCCGACAACGTGTGTTGTTATGTCAATGCCTTAAACTGCTTTCATTTATCGGGGTAAGATCATAAGTGGTTTAAGCAAAAAACAAATGTCCGACACCAGTATGTTTTTTGCCCATTCCACTATTCTGTGCAGCATGTAAACACCTTTACCGATATTCTTACCAGCGTATCCAATGTGCACAAATGTTGTTTGCATGCATGTTTTTATTGAGATTTTTCTTGTGTTTTTTTTAAATAAGCTGATTTTTGGCAGTTATCAGCATATTGGTATGCATGTATATGCACTCGTTGGCGTTATTGCAGATCATTGGTAAAAGCTGATACACACCAGACGCATTCCCTCATTTACGTAAAATGTGTCAGGATGTTGTATTCCTTGTGCTCTCACCTTTAATTGCTGGCCTTGTCATCAGCCAGCAAATCCCCCACACCACCCACACGCATCCTCACACATACATACCATTCCTTTTCATCAACACCCACCCATCAATGGTTTACCAATTAGGGGATAGTCAGAGGAAGGATATAACTGGCAAAAACATGATTTATATCTCCTCATTTAATCACACATGGATACACAGAGACACATATACTCGCATGTGATGTCATCCAAGAAAGAAATCACAGCTATTAAAACATATGAAACTAATTTCTTATTGTAGGGAATGCACAACTATCTCTGTTGGTTCCCTGTCTAATTGACTCATGTGTGTATATATAAGTCTAGATCAAATACATGGATATCGCATGTGCTTTCATAGCCTGCCCCTTTTTTGTCAGATGCATGGTTAAAATACTACAGTATACCACAGGAACACAGGAATAGTTGCACATTTTACTCTCAGGTGAAAACACTCCATTTATCTTTTGGGCTTTTCACGCTTAAAATTGTGAAATTGTTAAACCCTAGATTAACACAATCCATCTTGTTCCATATTAACCCAGGGTTTGTAATGAATCCCTTTGTAGTCATGTTTTGAGATTCCATTCTGTATATTTGTAAAATCTTGGTTAATGTTTTTTTTTTTTTTATGTTAATGACATTGATTGGCACAGAGTCTGCTCTAATTATCCATCTGTGGAGATGTCAGCATGTCAATCAGCTGTGGTTGTCCTAAAAGAATGGTTCACCTAACAATGAAAATGTTGTCTCTTTTCAATACACTGGTAGTGTATAGTGCCTTACTTCAAAGCTCAAAAAAAGAACCAGAAGGATCATGTTTTTTATGGGAAAAACAACCTTTACCCAGACATAAGATTTTCATTTAAAAAGACGTAGTGACTCACCTCAATACAGGTGGCGGAGGACGAATCTCAGTTGCCTCCACGTCTGAGACAGTCAATCCACGCATCTTATTATGTGGCTTGTTTAGAGCGTTACTGCGGATACCTAGCGCATGTGGAGGCATGTCATGCTATTCTCTGCGGCATCAATGCACAACACACCACGCGCCCCACCGAGAGCGAGAACCACATTTTAGCGACCACGAGGAGGTTAACCCAACGTGACTCTACCCACCCTAGCAACCGGGCCAATTGGTTGCTTAGGAACCCTGACTGGAGTCACTTAGCACACCTTGGATTCAAACTTGCATCTCCCGGTGTGGTAGTCAGCATCTTTAAAAATACTTTTTAATCCAAAAAGACATTTTTTATCTTTTCTCACCAAAGCCAATACATCAAAATCATATTTCTTCAGAAGACTTGGAATATGACGCAGATGTTGCATGGAATACTTTTATGATATTTTTGGGTCATTTGTTCTGCACAAGAAAGTCACACAGATTGGAAAAAAATTAGGTTGAATAAATTACGACAGAATTTTATTTTTGGTCTTTTAATCACGCCTGTAATTTAATAAAATTAAGTCAAATTGACTGTCGATCAGCAACACCTATTTCAAAGGTGTGAATGTGCTAATAGGGAATAATTGCATCACTTTTGGTACGAAGGGGCCATATGTCTGTTATATTGTCCTGCTTTTTTGTGTTGCGTGTGGTGTGAAAGGGCCTTAACCCTGCTCTGGAGGATTGAAAGAGGTCCATTTTGTCTCTCTGCAGAATATATGTGTGTGTGTGATTATGTATTTAAGCCATTGTGGGGTCAGTAGCACTGAAAAGCTTGTTTCTTGAAACTTGTATTCACTTGAGGGAGGCAAAGCTTGCATAATCTAGAAGACAATTCCTGGGGAAGAGGAATGCT